>OU015497.1:111706359-111903859 GCA_907164885.2 Dolomedes plantarius | reverse complement strand
GATATCTGATTTATCGGCGTGTTATTAGAATTTTAAATTGTATATTAATTAAAAATGCATAGCCGGATAAACATTAAATTGTCAAATGCTTCAGTATATTGGAGCCTATGTATCACCTGTCAGCATACACATATGAAGATACAAGATCAGAATAAGGGAGCTTTAGCTGTAAACATAAACATAGTTAAAGATCCTAGTGGAGGGAATCAATAAAAATGACTGCATGTAAGAATCGTTAAACAGTTGCTGTTAAATAATGACGGAATGACATTTTTAAAGGAATTAGCTTCCATCAAACCATGGTGAGAAAATTTTACGAATCAGTTAACTTCAGATAGCAGCTGATCTGAGCTTCATAACAAAGGATAACTTAATAATGCGAAAGCAAGAGTGTAATGAGCAAAGATATTTAACTAGGACGTTAATTTGGATTGATGAATATTATTCTATACATTGTTCTCCACTGCTGTAAAAAATTGTTTAAAAACTGCTAATAAAAAACTTATCTTGATTCCATCTCGATTGATTCCTGATCTCGCTGTTCGAGATTCACTGTTCTTTTATCGACGTAAATGTCCTGGAGATCATTTGCGCGCTGTTGTACAAACTTTCGCCCTTTAAGCACTTTTCCATGATTATACAAGATTATCTGTAGGAGATCAGATTAATTATTTTTTTAATTAAAATTTTCATGTCTTTCGTAGTCCTTGGATTTATACAGCATTTTTATAGTTGTCGCGTTTAGAAAACTGATTCCCATTTCCAGCTCAAGGGTACACGTCCAATGGTTTGGAGAGAGGATTCCCCTTGAGAATCCTTGTGAAGGGGTTATGTAACATTCATTTATCCATTCCGCTGCTGCATGAGTCAAATCTGTTCCCTCATATACAATGGTATCTATGTTTAAATCAGTTGGTAGTCCTAGACACACTCCAATATCATTAATATTAACGATAGATAGTTCCAAGCGTGTTTTCAGTAATATCCCTCCTTTTATTTATTTATATATATATATATATATATATATATATATATATATGTGTGTGTGTGTGTGATCTAAACCCGAAAACTACCATTAGCTGGCTTTAGGAAGGATGAATTACAGTTACTGAATTATTGTATTCATTCAAGACTGAAAGAATTTTAAAATTTTGTGAGTGAAATTTCAACTTGCTATTGATTGTTATCGAATGTGATATGTCTTCTCAATTTTAAATTTTTTTTAAAAATTTTAATTGTAAGGGCCGTTTAGCTGAAACTTATTCCAAGTATATGCTCTTTCTCCTCAAATCCCTTAAAACATTTCTAAGAAACAAATGTACTTAGTCTGTGATACGGTGACACACATAGTCTGTCCTCTTTTATATGAATAAATGGTCTCTCTAAGAGGTCATTTAAATTTATCGGGTGAATGCCAAGTTATCTCATCTTGGAGTGTGGCCAAAAATCTTCTGTTATTATTTTTGAAACTTTTTTTTAGAGAGAAATCATAAGTCTGAATCAGAGGATGGCTGCTGATAGGGTGTGGAAAAATTGAATCTTTTATTATTATTCTGGAGATAAAAGATTCCAAAAATATGACTCTCAAGATTACATGAAGCTAATTTAATGTTACTTAACGCTTTTAGTTGTGGTAATTTTTCATGTTTTTACGTGTCTATATTTTACTTCTTGCCAGTAGCTCTGAATTAGTTAAATATTTTTTAAGAATTTAATGGCGTAAATATCTTCTCTCTTTCGTTTATTATTATTGTATTGTTATTCTTTATAATACTTACATTTACAAAGCTTTGTATGTGTCTGGTAATTATTACTTTTAATAAGATACGTAGCTGTAATAATATTTTTTTTTTAAATCTGATGTCAAAATTATAAATTGTTGTAAATCAAACGGCTGAAAATAATTTTATTTAATTCTATATATTTTACTGTAGCATTGCATTGAGATAAGTTTTTTTTTTTCGTTAGGGATACATTATTATGATTACTGTAGGATCATTAATATGGACTGTCGCGTAGGAAGTCATCGTCAGGTATACGAGGTGTAGACTTTTTTGCTATGTTCTCATACTTATCGTAATTGCACATGTGGGAAGTTAGATTACCAAATAAGAAGTTTTCTTGCATTAAGGTTATTGGAATCAATTGGTGTAAGGTTTTTCCTTTTATCTCTCTCGTTTTAGATGGCAAAACGTTGGTCTCATCCGCGTCCAAATTCAGCATGCATGAGTATGACACAGCTGTCATATACTGTGGTATCAGTTGTGTATGGTACTTGTTACGTGTAATTACTGCTATCTTGCTTTGAACCCGGAATGCGAAATTTAATAAATGGTTGAAACCAGTAAAACACGCTGCTAATCTAATTCATCTGCAATGTTCTGTATAGAAAAGTCACGCAAATGACATCTTATACTTACCGCGTTAGAGCGTAGTGGTATGTTTGTTAGAACGAAACTTCCTGATATTTTCATGTCCTTTGTGCATTGGTCGGTTTAAAAATTTGTATTCTTAATAAAATCCGGTAGTATTTTGACCCCTAACTAGTGAATTGTGTGCTCAATGACGACTTGAATGATTGAATATTTGAATCCTTAAATCAGTTTAATTATCGAACATAAGTAGGTTTAGATAACTAATAACTTTCTTACATTAATTTGATTAAAATGAAATACCTATGAAACGAGTAAAAATAGTATTTGTAACAATGTCAACGCCTCATATCTGCTTATAAAGTTACTTAAATTAGAACAGAACATTTCAGCAATATTTACTTCCCTTTCCCAGAGCGCATGTTCTTTGTACTTGTGCAAGTCATTGCAATGTCCGAGTACATTTGATAATATAATGAATTCACCGCCGCAAAAAGCGTCTGATTTTATATATTTTCATCACTTTAAAGCATTTTGTGTGTGTATGTGTAGGTTATAACTCTTATCTTTCAATTTCTATTCCGTTTTAAACAACTTGTAATTACGCTCATGTGCATTGTGAAGACGACTAATAAAATATTTCAATAGAACTTAACTGTTTATTTAATCATGGTATAAAAAGTGACCAAAAATAGCATAAGGAATGGTCCAGTTATTACGTTGAGTTAAAGAAATGTTGAGAAAGTATTTAGTGTGTTCGAATACTACTATTCATTAATTCTTTGAATGATTTCTAAAGTTTGTCTTCCTCGGTGGTGAATATTTTAAATTGAAATTTTGCTCTGATTATTATATTATTTTTTGTGATAAACATAAACAAATTTTAGATGACGAAAAACATAGTGTGTTGTATTTCTGAAATACTGATAGGTATATTTACTTTTATGAAATTCATATTACTGTATTCATAAATTTAATCTGCACAAAAATTGTTTTTACCTTACAATAATTTGTTACACTATTGTTTTTAAAGAGAACAAAAATAAATAAAATACAAAATGAAACAGACCACCACTCTGGCGTTGATGTAAATGGAACAGATGTTGCTAAATATCGCATAAACGAAGTTTTTAGCTTTTTAATTTTCTGCTGAGTTTTAAAAATAAAATTTTATAATATTACCCTCATTAATTTTTTTTCTGTCTGTTAATGCACATTGTATTTAAATTTTTCCTTGAAGACGCTATTCAATCCATATAGTTATATTACGTATGTTTCAAACATCTGATACTCCCAGATGTAATAGTTTATAAATTTGAGTTAAGCAAAACAACTGCTGTGCTGATTAGAATTATTCGTTATGTTGTTAATTTTGGCAGTGCTGTGTTTAATTAGTCGAAATAATGTGTTAATTAAAGATCACTTAACATTTAACTACAGATAAAATTTCGTGTATCGGAAGTAATATTTTGTTTCAATAATATTTCATAATTTTTAATGTATGTGTAGTGCTTATCCTTGGAGTTGATTCGCTCAGCTGAGAAACTTTTTCTTTGTGTAGTAAAAAAAAATCATGATGATTAGTTCCAACGAATAAGGTAAACGCACCAGTAATGGACCGGTTAAGAGAAAAATTGAAGTAAATCTGAATTTTCACAGCTATAGATGAAGCAAACTGGTCCAAATTTTTACCTGCCATTTTAATAACTGTCTTACATCTGTAGTAGCAATTGGAGCGCACTGGCTGCATTCATAAAAAATATATATACATAAATAATAACCAACCTGATGCACCTATAATGGGCCATTATTTTATCCGATGTACCCATAATGGGCCACCCAATAATGGGCCATCAATATCTCCCATCACAACATCAATGGGCCATCTATTTAATCTGTTATGGAACAAAAATCAATTCTACAATATCATAAAATTTGGAAAAAAAGGAACTAAAAACATGATGTATATTTTTAAACTGGTTTATTCATTTTATAACTACAGTACAACTACACTAAATATATAAAAACTGAAATATAAATTTATTAACTTAAACATCTAAAATTAAATTTACTTAAAAATTGTAGTTAATGTTGACGATGATGTACTGCTTTACTTGTCACAGCTGGTATGTTGTTGCAAATATTGACATTTCCGAAAAAATAATTTGTACCAGTACTCGGGCTGGCCCAATACAGGGACAGTGTAACAATTCGTGATCCCATGATGGGCCACGCTATTTTGACAGTGGAATCTAAGTTTTTTGTCATTTAATCACTGTACAATTTGAATTATACATACTATCGTAATGAATAATAGTTTAAGTCAATAAACAGGCATTATAGTACTTAAATAAAAATTTTGAAAAATTCACTTACCTTAACAGATTTCTTAAGCAGACGGTAAAACAAGCACAAATTTTCTTCTCTCTAGCAGAATACACCTTACACTTCGCACAAAGTAAAGGAATGAATTAAATTCCAATGCTAAGGGATCCTCGCAAGTAGTAGCCGATTACTCTCACCCCTTCCACTGCCAAAGGTAACAATAGACCCTTAATTTCTTGACATTTCTAAAGGGTGGCGCATTATAGGGACACGGCCCATTATAGGTGCATTTACCTTAATGCATACATTGCAATATTTACCTTTTTTCTTAGCATCCTAAATACTAATTCGGGAAACAGAATATTTGATCCACATTTCGCCGTGTTATTAATCATGATGCTGTAAATTTTTTTATCATTTATTTTTATTTATTTATTTACAGCAGTGTTTTTCTTAGGCCTTTTCTCTTTGAACTCCCCTCCCCTCCCCTCCCCTAACCTTTCCCTTTTGATGTGTTTAAATAGAAAGATGATTTTTTTTTCTTCTTCTCTCTCTGTAACAGCTGCTTTTCTAGTTCATTATGGTAATTCTGCAGGGTGAAAGCAAGTAAATAAATTTACCTGTAAATTCATAAAATTAATAAATTTAAGCGTTTAACTTGAGTCTAAAACTTTTCCACCTTGTTATTAATTAATGTCAATATCATGTACATAGTTTGATTTAGGTGTTAACTCTATATATAGCAAACACCAATGTGTGCATTCAGTAGAGAGCATTGCACCAATTATTATATTGAGGAATTTCTTCTGTATGGTTTATATTTATACATTTTAAGGTTGGTATTCCTTTATTCATAAATTCACGAAAGCTATTTTTCTTCTTTTAAAAACTAACTTTATTGGTTTTTCCTAAAATGATTATTTTTTTTTTTTTAAATCCACTGCTGTTTGAATGAGAGTAAAGTGTGTGTGATATCGTGCCTTTGTAACTAAACTCTCTCTTAAGACTATGTATGATTTATTCTTCTCGTTTAAAGTATCTTCATTATTTTAGCATTTATTTTCAAACTGAATCTATGTATCTCCTGCTAAACACTAAATAATATTCTTCGTCTGTGGTTTTTCTGTTTGACCATGTATAATCTATTAATTTATTATAGTAATTATAGGAATAATTATAGAATTATAGGATGTTTAAGTACATTGTAAGCATTTACTCAAGTAGAAAATCGTCGGTTTCGATCTTCATTCATTATTCTGTTTGAACCATGTTAGGATATTCATTATTACTGTTTAGAGAGTCTAATAATTACAAGATAAGAACTTTTTATATACCATGTTTTTAAATTTTCTGTTGAATCATATAAACTTGACAATTCTATGTATTAATAAATACTTTTTAAAAATTTTTTTGATGAATTATCCCATCAACTTGAAAGAAAATGAAGTTAATTGGAAGTTGCGTTTAACTTTTCGTTCCCGTCCCGGCCGATAGATGACTGCACCAGTCTACAAAGCAAAATTAACTGAAAATGAATTCAATCCTGCTTAAGATGGCTAAAAGTATTAAAATAATGCATTGTCATCGTGTGCTGAGCAATTCTTAAAGTTTCAAATGTCTAGCTAGTCGGGAAGTTAGTTAAAAATCGATTGCAAGATTTGTACCGGACAAACACAAACACAAACACACACAAACAAACAAACAAGAAAGCGAGTTAATAAAAACATGGTAAAAATTAAAATATTTGTCAAATATTCTTTTATTACCTTGATTTTTTATTTCAACCAAAGGTGTAATTATAACACGTTACAATTTTAATCTTTTTAGCCAGTTTTTAAATTGGGTTTTAAAGAGCTTGGCCAGTTAAACTCGAAACAATTTAATTGATTTTTCAAATGAAATATTTGTTATGAATATTTTCTTTTTGTTGTTGAACATGCATTATGTAATATTATTTTGCATTTCTTCAAACTTTTGAAAATAGTATTTATAAACTTAAAATCGCTCTTTTCCCAAATTTATTTCCTATTAATTTTTTTCCCCTGTGATTTTTTTAAATGATGTTTTTATCGTACTTCTCTCGAATCCCATTCGAAGAATTATTCTAGTGATTGAAATGAAATGATTTGCAGGTACTTTCAAAATAGTATCGTTAATATCCCATCTTAGTTAAAAAAATTTATTTCCATTCTGTATTGACCTATTATTGGTGAATATCGCCAAGTAGGGCTTTCTTCTCGTGTTAATTCCTGCCAAATCTAGCAGGAGCAGATTCAACCTGGTAGATGGAGCTGTATCTGGTCATTTTCCTGTCACTTTCCGACGAATCTTTAGTCAGAGGACTTAGATCATGATAAAAAGAACAAAGTCGGCAGTTTCTTTTTTAAATGAATGACATTAAACAAGCCAAAGAAATGTGTGGCCAAGAATTTTAAGATTCTTTGGGGAGGGGGGGGGGGGAACTAATTAGTTTTCCTAATTCAGGACTCCACAGTCTCATTAAATTGGTTTTGATGAACATTAAGTCCATTTTAAAAAAAACGTACCAGAATATAAAACGGAAAGTTCGACGATCTGGAGAATAATTTATTTTTGTTGCTAAATTCTGAAGCACTTGTCAACAGTGAGTTGCTGATAGAAAACCCTCACTTGGTTAGTGATGTTATGAAGGTAATTTAGTCTTCTTATCTTAATTTTTGAAGGATGTTGATGTATCACCGAAGTTTTTTATTTACTGTATGTTTCTCTTATTATATATTTCTTTCAAATATAAATTTCTGCCAAAATGACACAATCTTTCACTGAAGCGACACTCTAATTGTACTTTCTTTTTTTTTCTTTCTCGGGCGAAGAATGTGTTAGAGACCAGCGTGTTTCCCATCTTATCTGCTGTAATTTCTATATTTTAAATTACCATACCAATGCGAGTAGATAGGTAACTGAGAAAAGTGGCAATATTTCTGTTTGGACTAAATATAAGTTCAGATTTAGTAATAACTAAGTTCAACATTTATTCTATCGCAAATATCTGTATATACCTTACAAAATATTCTTTTCTAAAAATTCTCCCATTAATTTTAGGTGCTTTTTATAGTCTGAAAACTAATGTAATTTTTAGTTATAAATTCATAAATATGCGATTAATTTATTTTTATTGCTTTGCCCTTTTTTTTTTCATTCTTACCCTTAAAACATTACTTGTTTTAACTTCTATTTAAGGAATATTATATAAATATATATACATATAATTAAGTCCTAAGCGCAATCTTTAAATTATCTCAAATTAATTAGTTTTGTGTGCGGTACACAAACGCCACATTCAAAGTACGTTACTTTGTTTTGTAATTATGCCGGTCTAAGAAACCGAAAGTAAAGCTAACCACTCAAATCGTAGCATTTCTCTTTCATTACCAACGTAAGAAAAGTTCGAAAACAACTCTACTTAATTACTTCCACAAATTCATGAGTGTTATTTCTTTGTTTATGTTTGTTTTCCGTTGTTTTCTCAAAGTCGTTATTTTCAGCCATCTGGAACGTCTGGATAGTAGTAGTAGTGACTTAGCGATAACAGATCAGCAAGGATATGTAGCTGTATTAACTTTGCGCTCTGATTCCTCCCAGCGGTGTCGAAATTACGATCTACTTCAAATTTGGTTGCATATTAAGTGAAGGGATTTAATTTGTCGCACCTCTGGTTTGAAGAAAATAATCATAAAGAATTTTGATAGAGTTGGTAGGTTGGTTAATTTTTGAGCGCAACGGTTTTCTTAATTTGGAGAAATTCACTCCTCCAAACTGATTTGCGGATAATTGCGTATCTACCTTTTTTTTTTCTTCTTCCCGGAGAAGTCTTGAACTTTTAATCCAAGAATTATCAAGCCAGTCAAAATAACCGATTTTAGCATCAGTAATTATAAACATTAATTGAGGGTAGTTCTGGTAGATTAACTTCTAATTGTATTTAAACAGATAATTACCGCTTTTATAAAACATTTCATATTTTAAATAAATAACAGACTTTTTCTATGTACATTTATGTAACTGAACAATACTTATTTTTGAGCGTGTGGTTGAAGCTTGCTCTAAATTAAATGGAAAGAAAATATTTGGTTGCTAAGCGATGTACTTTAAGTCAATCCATAAAAAGTCACCTTTCCCGAATATGAACAGTTCCCTAATCTTAAGTTCGAACAGTTCTCCTATTCGTATTAAAAGGAGGGAATAAATAGAATAAAACTACTCTTTCTTCCTCATCTTACGAGTTCAGTTTTTGGTGTAGAAGGATTTTCTGTGATCTACAAGACATCTTTTATGCTCCTGCTGGTTTTTTTTTCACCCTTTATTTCTACCGTGAGTCATTATTCAATGAAATAGCGTCCCTCCCGAATACGTGACTCTTTGAATAGGATCACTTTGCTTTTTTGCATATATATTAGCCAACTAATGTTAGAAACCTGCAGCTTTTTGGTTTAATTACGCTTTTGTCCTATATCTCTCATTTAAAGAAAACGCTTCGTTTAATATAGCTTTCAGTAGGATATTGATTTATATTCATTGTTCACTGGTAAAATTTTAAATAAAGGATGTATTACGGCAAATTACGTGTGTTATGTCATATATTGCGGATTATATTACTTAAAATATCTTATTAAAGTACAATAATATTTGTATTATTGATTTGAAATAAATTATGAGCTTTAGTATTTTTTCTTACCATAAAAAAAAAAAAATATATTTTATCGTAACTCCAGAGGAACACACACACTCAAGTGCCTAACTATAGAAATCGGATCTCGTAATTTTCGAAAATGTCAGAAATAAAAAAGGCATTCCATTGAAAATGTAAGAAATGTTTTAATTTGAAACATGCTTACTTAGTCTTACGTTTACATAATATGCTTGCTAAGTCTTTTTATGCTAGTTATTTTTCCTAAATTGAATTAATGAGGCATAAATTTAATATCTTGTGTTATAAGAGAGAGAGAATAAAATCACAAAAATTAATTCTAGAATGCTACTGAGACTGCAGATTTATTCCTCATTAACAAATGAAAAACGTAAGTTTATAATAATATTTTTGATCAAAAATAGTCGGCAAAACTTAAAAAATAGAATGTTAGAATTTTTTGATTGTGTTTTCTTTGAATATTTTATATTTCGGCGATTTGCTGTTTTGGCTTGTTTAAGAAATGAACCAGTATTAGAAATTTGTGAGTTGTTTTCAATTAGCATTAAGATAAAATTTCAGTTCTACCGTTATTCCAATTCTTTCTTTTTTACCTTATTCATTTCCAGTTCTACTAATATGTAAATGACCCAAAGTTCAGTGCTTGGAGTATGTGACTCTGACTGCTGTATAATTATACTGGAGTTACAAAAATATCCTCTCAATATTCAGGTTTAATCCCCCATAGAATATATTTCATAGTAGCTCAGTCTAAAATCGGAAAACAAAGTATTTCATCTAAAATAACTATTTCTACATTCTATAATATTTTTATAGAATGTAGAAATTGGTAATAAAAGATGAATGGAACAAAATTGAGCTAGAAATAACAATAAAAGCTATCTGAAACCACGCGCAAAAAAGATTGCAAAGTTTTAAAAGTTAATGGTAATCCAGAAAATTTTAAGTCCATATAATTAAAGTAACTTAAAAAATTTTTTTTTTGTTCAATTGAACGAAAAGTATCAATCATTTTTGTTATTATCTTTCTCTCCCTAATGTGTAATTATATTATTCTTATTCAATTTACATTACATTATATTTATGAAAAATACATAAAATTTAGATTTAGATACAAAAATAAGCACTTCTCTAATTTGTGTATGTTATAATCATTTAATATGAACATAGTTGTGACAGATATGCGTCCGGTCATTTTAGTAGGACACTGTTTAGTTTTTGTTCTTTTTGTGAAATTCACTCATCATTTCTGATGTCTGTCGTTAAACATTTATGATTTACTTTGCTGATTGCGTGATTTTTAAAATATATATAAATTCTGTCATCATAACTTCTGTAAAATTGTAAATGTGTGTGATTGATTTCTGTTGGTAAAGTAATGCCATTAAAATCAGAGGGTTTTTTTTCTTCTAGTTTAAATTAGTTTCGAATTAATGTCTATGTTATCCGTTTAAATTTTCCCTAAGTTTGAAGAATGTGAAGAGATTTTTGCCCGTCTAATATTTATTTAGATCGTCAGTACCATGTATTTTGAGCCACCTGCTCATGTTAATAATTCCAGTCGTGTTCCAGACATTTTTCTGTTCAGTTCATATTTCAATCCTCGGTTCAGTAGTTCCTCAACGATCACTCTCTCCCATCATTTTGGAAAACTTAGATGTAGTCCCGTTTCCATGGTGAAATGTAGGGTTCATATGCGCTGAAATAAAATACGTACAATGCGCCTTAAAAGCTCTCAATTTATGAAGCGTCTTAAATTACAGTGTGCTGTTTTATTCAAGGAATGCATGATTACATACGCATTTGAATATTGTTCCTCTGAATAAAGTGGTTCTTTTGAGAGAAAAAAAATTATTGTACCATAGAACATTGTTATTTTAGCTCTTCCCGAATTTTCTTTCTTTCAAATAAATATGCAAGTTTTAAGACTTTTTGAATTGTATCAGAGATATGTAAAAAGAAAAGATGAGAAATTGCTTCCATAAAGTTGAGTAATACGGAAATCAAATTATTTGATTTCAAAACTATTTTAAGTTTTTGTACTGAAGATAAGACAAATTGTCAAGAAGGAGGGTTTTTGAATATGACAGCAATTTAGGCGATGTGTCTCCGTGTTCTACCCTACCCCGCATATTATTATTGATGCATGAAAGTACGAAATACTTTTGAGAATATTGAAGTACTGCCTTGTGGTATCTATTCATGTAAATCATGCTTTATAGCTTAAGGAAACAAGAAACATTAAGAGGAGTTATAAAAAATTTAAAAAAAAACTTTCCCTATTAAATGTCTTTTTGCTGTCCTCTGAGATACCTTTTCCAGCTGACTTCAGTATTATTCTGTCCTGCAAGTTGCGGATATCTAATCTCTGTCATCAAATAACTAGATCGATTGCTTTTCACGGTGTCACCGTTAAACTTAGAAACTTTTTTTCGATAAAAGTTTAAAAATAACAGGAGCTTAGTTGTTGTCTTCAAGGTTACCATATGTTGAGAATTAACTTTCTGTGAGCATTACAGTAAAAATCAAACAATAAGCGGAGGGGTTATTTCTAATAGTTTTTAAGTAGTACCATGTGTTGAAAATTAACCGTAGGTGCTAAAATTGTTTTCTGTGTGAATGCCAAAGTGCATGAATCGAAACTTTATAATTTACATCAAGCTTATTGGAAATTGTAAGAGTCGGGGAAAAAAAGACATCGCAACTCTTCTGAGCTAGGTTAGTTGGCTATGCTGAGATAACTGTATATGTTAATCTTGTTACATAGGTTCCACATTCCATTCCCGAAAAATTGGCAGTTCAAAATGTTCTAAAATGCGAATCTCTTTGGGTGCCGACATAGTGTTACAAGATGAACATTTCCTTTTCTGTGTAAGAGAAAAATATAAAAAGTTGAATCAGTAAACTGTAAGCACGTAGAACCTAAACAAGAAAATAATAGCTTAACTGTATAATGATAAACATGTCTCTTTCAATAGTATTTAACGGATTGTTCTAAAAGCTATGATCTTCGAGATAAACACAACCTGACACTCAACAATCCTTCCCAAAAATTAGCTCAGAAAAGAATTATGAAGCAAGTTACATGTGATCTTCCCGCCCTATCACGCGGATCAATAGGCAAGGTTACAGCTTAGAAGTCTGGCTAACAAGATGAAACATGAAGTTGAAATATTCCATCCTCAAATATTTCAACAATCGAGCTCAGATATACATCATTTCAAAAATTAATCTATTTTAACTTAAAAAATTAAATTATAACATTATATATTTAGGAAAATATTTCGTGTGTAAAGCAGTACATCTATATTAATAAATTAATAACAAAAAAATTAGATATAATATTTTTACTATTACCTATATTTAATATTGTAGTATATTTATTGAATTTTGATTTAAATGCTGAATATTTTAAATTTATTTAATTTGTTTATTAACATTGTTACTTTTTATATTAATATTTATTTATTTATTTCAATTTTACCTAGTAACTTATCATCTATCAAAATAATTTTAATATTAAGACCGATTTATACATTATTATTTACTGTGATGCATTACATTTTGTTACAATTTAAGAGCAATATAAGCCTGTAAATCTAAAACTACTGATTACTTAACTGATAAATCTTTCAGGATAATTGTTTTAGTAAGCACTTTAAAAAAAAAAAAAGCTTCGGTATGTTTGTTCCTATTTCCTTTCGAGCATAGTATATTTATTCGTATGAGTTGATTAAAAGTAGTATTGGTTTTCAATTCAATTTTTTTATTATTTATTTTTATATGCAGAGTTTGTATTTGTCCTGATTTGCTTTCGTTTCGCTTTGTCAAAAAGTACATTAACTGAATTACTGCTGTCTTTCTTTTCAAGGGAAAAATGGGGGTCCTCTTATACAGTTTAAGGCATTTGCTAGAAAATCTCTCCCTGTGAGTTATGTGTTCCCATCTCTTTTGTTATGGTTCCATCAGTTTCGACACAGCCGCATTTATTAAATTAATAGACTCCCATCCGTTTTCTCTTTATAAGCTTATCCCCCGAATTGGTCTCGTCAGGCGGGAGTTGTTTGTCATCTAAATAAAATGAAAGGATAGGAAACGTTGATAAGACCGTAGTCAAAATTTTCATAGATTTTAATAAACTTCATTTTTTATTATGCTCTTTAATATTTTTGCTGTATGCTTCGCCTTGCCGACAGTTCAAAATTACACTAAGCATTTTTCTATTTTTGAATCCATTAATATAGCCCTAGGTCTCCAACCTAAAAACACCACCTGTGGTTACCCTGCATTATTTTTTACCGTGGTTTGATAAGACTCGTCTCTGTAACAACTGTAATGACTCTTCCCTACAGCGAATAGAAAAATCTAGATTTTTCTCTATTATGCTGACCCAAGTTACATAAGAGTGTGTCATATGTTGCATGTTTCGCTTTTTCTTTTTCATTGAGGGAGCAATACAGATAGCTCTAAGTACTATTTTACATGTTAAAATCCTTTTCCCCATTTTAGAGAGATATTGGCTTATCTTGGAACTGTCTTTTGTTGGCTTAGAAAAAAGAAAGTACATTTAATATCCGCACTACATTTTTACGAGTAGCGCTGAGTGGATGGGGAAAATAAAACACGAATTTTACGAGTTTTTAGGATTCAATTTTGACTGTTTCGCGCAAGCAGTTTTCGTGTCAGAATTTCGCTTTTGGTGCTTGCTGATAGTAGGTCAAACATTAGAAATTCTCTTTTTTTAGTGAGTCTTTATTTTAAGTTTACTTGTAGCATTTATCTTGGAAAAGCTTCAAATTATAGAACCATGTTAAATAATTATGCACAAGCTCCTGTTATCTATATCACCATAAGTATGCATCATTTTTATGTAGTTTCAATGAACATACGAATGACGCTAATGCGTAATTTTTTTTTTTTACATGATAAATTAATATTCCCAAATCAAGGGTGCACGAGAGTTTTGTGAATAGAAATTAATTCTGTTATATCAACGCGTTTTGAAAACGGTATAATGAAATCACAAGAGCAGCTGAACGTATTATAAAAGTACACCACTGGCCAAAAGTATTGCAAGTTTGAGAAATCTAACATTTTTCAAGAATATGCCCCAAAAAATAATATTTTTTCAATGCAACTGATATTTTTTAATGTCAATATGTTAAATTAGTTTAAAGACAAGATATGATTAAGTTATTCAATAAAAATAATTATTTGATTCTATAAAAAAATAGCATACAAAAAATGTACAGGTTATCAGAAATCGGCACCCATTTTGGTTCCCGGAATAGAATGAAATAAATAAACAATTTTAAGTTCTTCTGAGCAGAAAAGATAATAAATGAGTGCAATTGAACCGAAAAGCATTTAATATGTTGTTAGGTCGCCTCTGGCTTTGATCACAACAGCCACTCTTTTAGGCGTGGAATCCACAAGGTTTTGCATGAGTCTAGACTGCCTGGTTTGTATAGCAAAACACCCAGAAAGCCAAATGGTGTGGGGCTGCATGTCGTATAAGTCAAATGGACGACTCCATTTTGTACAGGGAACTATGAAGAGTGACCAGTATATTAGTTTGCTGAAGGATCGATTTCTTCCTAGTGCTCATGACATGTTCCCAAGGCAGAAATGGGTATTTCAGCAAGACCTAGCACCCTGCAAATACATCCCTGCAAATTCTCCCATGGCCAGGAAGCTCGCCAGATTTAAATTCTGTTGAGAATTTAAGGAGTATAATTGGAAGGAAAATATCTCAAAATCATCCCAGAACAAAACAAGAGATTCAGGAAACAATAATTAAAATTTGGCACCATGAAATACCGAAAGAAGTGTTGCAAAACCTTGTGGATTCCATGCCTCTGTTGTGATCAAAGCCAGAGGCGGCCCAACAATATATTTAATGCTCTTCGGTTCAATTGCACTCATTTATTATCTTTTCTGCTCAGAACTTGAAATTGTTTATTTATTTCATTCTATTCTGGGGAACCAAAATGGATGCCGATTTCTGATAACCTGTACATTTTTTGTATGCTATTTTTTATAAAATTAATTATTTTTGTTCAATAACTTAATCATATCTTGTCTTTAAACTAATTTAACATATTGACATTAAAAAATATCAGTTGCATTGAAAAATATTATTTTTTGGGGCTTATTCTTGAAAAAATGTTAGATTTCTCAAACTTGCAATACTGTTGGCCAGTAGTGTATATGCGGAGTTTAATACAGGTATACCGACTTTCTGGATGTTCACTTGATGTCATATAGCTCTTACGAAAACACTTCGTCTCTCTTTGTTAACCAAAAGAAATGTGTGATTTTTCAAAAAAGGCTGAAAGCATGAATATCGGTAAGATGTTATGCTAGTGTCCTTATTCATTCATTCGATGCTGAGTTTTTAATGCACGACACTTTCTGTCATTTTCCTACACCCGCAGGCTCTATGACCTCCCATCGCTTGAACCTCTGACAACTGAACATATTGCCAATTCCACAACCTCTTTGCCTTCCATTGTGCTCTTTACTTTGCTTTACGTACATTATTTCCACTTTATACTAAGCTTTTCCTACATGTTACTGTTATTTCAAAAATTTTGAGTTATGTGGTATGATTTGATTCGTTTCATTGGGGTTTGGGCAGGCTAAAATTTTTTGCCTCACAAATTAATGATTTCGTTTTTACGCCATTTTGGCAAGCCAAAAATTTACAGAGAATGCTTTACTTTCGGATAACGGGTAACATCAGTATCTGAATATTATTTGGTTTTACTGGAGTCCTTATATACCTCCTTTAGATCTCGTATTGCAAAGATGGCTAACTCCAAATCTCCCAACCGAAGTGACGTATCTGTTGGATAATTTTATGAACGTTTTCAGCTTTTATCCTTTGTTAAAAAAAAAAAAAAATTCCTAAATCGCTTTTTAATATTATTTTTATAAAAAAAAAGTTTATCCTCACTTCAACTTTTATCCCTTTTTCCATTTTTTCATAAACTGGCTGTTCCGTCGCCTTTCATAACGTACGTGTCGATCGGATGCAGTAAAAGAGAGTAGTAAATTGATGGTATCCCCATTACACCCTTCAAAGTTTAAAATTCAGTTCGCAACGCAACCTTTTGAGCTTAATCGACGAAAAGGGATTTAAGTATCAATTCCCTCTTTCACTAAGCTATTGATGTATCTTTAATAGAACTATCACTGCGTGCTTTTAAAATGTTACATAAAGATCAAAATTGGATTACTTTCGTACCGTTGATCAAAAATGGTATTACAGCAATAATTTGTGCCGTGTCCATTGCTTTGTCTAAAATCGCTCCTCTTATCTTATTTTAAGATAAATTTGAAGCTCTGATACTATTTTAAGCCATCACATTGGTACTTTATTAATTACTAGCCGCGCTTCGACCCGGCTATGCTCGGGCCCCACAAAAGAAAAAAAGGCCCTTTTCAGGGCCATACAAATGTATTAAATTCCTGTCAATTTTCATTCCCGTCGCTGCCGACAGATGGCTGCATCATACTGGAGATTTGTGATTTGATTCTTTCGTCTCAGCGGTGGAGTGCTTTTAGAATTAAAATATCTGTAAAACTATTAAAGTAACAGAATAACTGTAAGCAGAAAAAATTATTAGTTTTCAAAGCTCTTTCCAAATATGTAACATTTATGTACTTTCATGAGAAAAATAATACACCGATTTTCGACCAAAATGTCGGCCATGTTGTGATGGTCACGTGGCCGACAGACTCCACCGACATTCTCCTCTGTTGCTTTATTTATATAGATAGATTGCCAACATTAAAAAAAAAGCGAGTTATAGGTTGGCTAAATCAGCTGAAAGTGATCGCATGGGACCTCGGGGGCAGGGGGGTGTAAAATATTTATATAGATAGATTGCCAACATTAAAAAAAAAAATGCCAGTTATAGGTTGGCTAAATCAGCTGAAAGTGATCGCATGGGACCTCGGGGGCAGGGGGGTGTAAACGTCTTAGGTCAAGCATTGAAAAGTGTGTTTTTATTTTACGTGATCTTTGGATTTGGTTTATTACCACGGTCGTCTTTTATTAAATTGACGTTAAAAAACGGGACCTGCAGTTGAAAACAATAACGTATGGGAAAAAAAGCGGGAACTAGTCCCCCTTTCTCGAATTTCGGGAAGAATTCAAACCCTTTAAACAAGGGACATACTAACTATGGATTTTAATGAAAGGATTTTAGAAAAGATGGGGTGGGACATTCCTGATGGCTGTTATGCCTGTCGCCCGCGAGTCTCGAACCCACGGACTCCAAACGAAGTGCATAAAGCTAGTTTTCTAGCCGTTTGACTATCATCCAGCCATGAGACTTAAATCATTTGTTGAATGCAGAAAAGAATGTAGTACGCTATTTTTTTACGTTTTGTGTTATGTGTGTGCGCAATAGCGTATAATCGTAGTTCGTTCGTGGTCCTCAATTTCACATGGAGAGTAAGCAGATTTTCATAAACCAAGTACTATATGTTTTACGTGAGGTTGAAGTTCCCAGACTGCAGATGTTATTTAGACAGGACTTCGTTTAATTGAGAATAGAGGATAAGAGTAATCATAATTGATTGGAATCGAAAAAAAATTTGCTTATTTTACTCTTTGTAAGGACGTACTGCATTTGGTATAGTCAACATATCGTACTGTTTTAGATTCGAAGTTATTGTTCATTCACGTGCTTTACCTTACAGAGTTTTTACTGACAATTTGTAGTAATTGAATATTACATTGTTTCTGTTTTTATTATACTGAAAACTGAGCTATTGAATACTTTGCTGATAACCTGGCGAAGAAACTTTCCCGACGGTGCTTATTTATGTCATTTAATTTTAAAGTGCTGTTTATGACATACTCGTTGAAGTCTGAATGAGTCACTTAGCAGATGGAAAGCAGTCTTGAAAAGGTTTTCTGCTTTATGTGAAAACATCTCGAGTTTCACCCTGCCCCATTTAACGAGAGGACTTGACGACAACCAGGATGCTTCTTTTTCGAAAATATTTTTTCCTCGCCTGCGAAATAAAATTCTTTATCTCCGGACATCTTTTAACAGTAATTTATGAACGTGTCTGACGCTAGTTTTACCGCCCTTTCACTGTCAATACATTTAGTATTGAGAACTCGCTTATGGGTAACGCGGTTTTTGTTTTTTTCCGCCTTTTATTATTAGGATTGTTTGTGTCCCGAAGAGCATAAGTGCAGGTGATAAAGTAAGACCATTATCTATCTATCTATGTATATATAGCTATATTAAAAATACATGTTTATAAATTCTATACTTATTATTTGGGAAACTAATTAAATCGTAGTATTTTGTGTATTGGGAATAGATAATGCTGAGTTTTCGTTTTTTCTGTGGTGATAAAGTAAAGTTTATATCTTTTTAATTCATCAGAAATTAAACTAAACATTGCGCAATAAAGCTGTCATAAAAATACTACCAGAGATCATTTATTAAAACTTAAATTGTTAAAACCTCGCATGAATACCAGTTATTATTCGAATTCTTCTCCTTCAACTTTTTTTCCAAATGAGGCAGTCCCCCAATCCCCTCTCCTCCGTCTTTTTTAAGTATTGTTTGGAGTGAACGATGCATAACGATATTGAAAATTTTTCCCGGAAAAAAGCATTGTTTTTATCCAACTTATTTTTTTACTTGTTTACACTCAGACGTTTCTTTTTCTTATACACGAGGAAAAGCTCTGGAAATCACGCATAACACAAATGTTTTCTGATTTTAAGAATGAAAAGATTTTCCCTTTATCTTCCCTCTTTGTGTAATGAATTTTCATGAATTCTTTTATGTTTGTTTTATACATATGAATATATATGAATGAATTATATATATATATATATATATATATATATATATATATATATATATATATATATATATATATATATATATAGTCGAACCTCCATATATCAAACTTCCCTTTATCGAAATTTTCTATATATCGAAAAAATCTCTATATATCGATTTTTTTCACGGCATATTGGGAGATTTTATTCCACTTTAGAATAAAATCTCCCAATTTTTGGCGTTTGAAACAATACCTCGTGGACTTCAATTCGTGGAAAATGTCCCTGATGAAGTTTTTAATGGAACGAATGAATGCGAGCATTTCTTTGATGAACTTTCCGCAAAACTGGCTGTTCAGCAAGATATTCGTAGTTTTTTTAAAAAAGAATGTAACTGAGATCACTGTAACCACTGTCTGGATTATTGTTTTTTTTTTAAAGGTTTATAGTACTCAATAAATCTTTCACATTAATTCATTTTTTAGTTATTAACCTTCATTTAATGTGATTCGCATATAAATTGGAAATGGAGTTTCGTATACGAAAATTAGGTTTAATTTTAATGTTTTATTAGAATTATTATAAAACTAAGATCAATTCTATATATCGAATTTTTTCCGGTATTTTGCTACTTCGATATATGGAGGTTCGACTGTGTGTGTGTATATATATATATATATATATATATATATATATATATATATATATATATATATATATATATAGAGAGAGAGAGAGAGAGAGAGAGAGGGGGGGGGGTGTATTTATTTATTTACTTATTTGTTTGTTTGCCGAAAGGTTTTTGCAATAAGTATTTTAAAATGGTAGAAGACTTAAAACTGGTGGGGGGGGGGGGGGGGGGGGGGGCTGCTGAAATATATGTGGAGAGAGTACCCTCTAGCAGACCTATGATTCATCATCGCTATGTACACTTGAAGTAGCTGTCAACTAGCTAAGCTGTAAAACTTTCGTGGTTAATATATTTGTTTCGACCCGACAAATCATACAACTACGCTGAGAGTAAAACAATTAGTTACAGAAATTTTTCCCCCGTGCTTTCTTTGTCCCCAGTCTAAATTCCTCGAGTTTGAACGTGCTATATTTTTCTGCAAGTATTTTAACGTTAGGAAGATTTAATATCACACATGAAATGTATAACTGTTGCATGTTATATAGCTAAAAATGACCTGGCGTCCCTCTTTTACTGAAATATTATAAATAGGTGGCCAGGTCGCATTTTGCTGGGGCTACTATTACTCGTCAGGAATGGATTGCATGAAGATGTCGTAACCGGAACCTTTTCTTCGGGAAAGTTCCAGTTTCATTGGGGGAAATGAAGAAAATTTACATTGAAATTACAATTTTTTTTGCCCATTTTCAGGCCCTTTGGGGAAGGGAGGGGATACTCTGTGGTAAACAACTGCTAGGCCAGGTATGCCATTCTTTCAGTGGCATACTTGACTCTTGACGAGTGGTATATCCGCTACGCCAGGGCATCCCAAAGGTGTTCTCCGTAGGTTGAAATGTGGGCTTTGGTCTGGTCTGCCTACAGTCAAGGTCATTCACCTTCGAGTCTTCACAAGGCTGGGGACCGTGTTTTGTGAACTGCTTCGTCGGTCTGAAAGAACGAAGAGCCTACTCCAAACTATCACTAATGCATGGGATCGCCGTACTGTTCAAAATGTCTCAATAGACATCTTCGTAAAGATCAGGCACTGAAATTAGAGAGCCTTATCCAAAAGAGGAAATACAGGTTATAATTAGAAGCAGGTTCTGGCATTTTTGTGAACTAAAGTGGACGAATTCCGTTCAAAGCGTCTCTCTGTAGTACTGAGTAATCTGAAAAAAAACCTTTCACTTTCGCCTTTTACTTTTTGTAGAAACTGTACCTGAAATTTTTCATTGTGAAAGAAATCAAAGTCAACCAGAAACTTTGTAGTAGGTTCAGTGATGTACTTTTTGGCGTGTACTAAAATTTTTCTTTTCATATATTATTCAATCAAAGTATTGGGAATCAGTACTAATCTGAAATCTAAAGTATTATACAAGTAAATCCAGTTTTAATGACCTTCTGGTTTTTGTTTTAAAAAATTGTTTTGTATGTCCATCCGTTAATTTTTTTATTTTTTTGTAAGTGTAATCTTTAAAATATATAAAAAGGCATCTTTTATTCGCATATTTTAGTAAAGATGAAGTAGTTTAGCTTTTACGTATAGTATTCACAGAGATTTCGTGGCCGTATCAAGTTTTAAGATTACAGCAAATACAATCTATCATTTCTTAATTTATTTATTTATTTTTTTTTTAAATTGGATACTTGCTATATTACATTGACTAACCAGCTTTAAAACTACCACTTTTGCATATTCGAATGCGTCCACTAACATTTTTCTTTTGCGTGCTTGAGATCAAGTGTCAGTCAAGAATGTACTTCTTTTGCTGTTAAAAGCGTGTGGTGTAATTTAAGTCCGCAATTCTTCGCGTCGTATCCGATCTGAGTCATTCGCCAAATTGGATTAATATGCTAGTGGTCTCATTCTTAAATAAAAATGTAACAGCAAGACGTTTGGCAACTGTAATCGTTTGAAATTTAAGCTATCCATTAGCTTAATTTCAAGGTTACAATTCAAAGATAGCGTTGTTTGTGGATTGAAACACATATTATGTATTTCATGATTTTTATAATTGGTTGATAATTTGGATATGTTTCAGTTAATGTAAATAAGTGCAGCAGAAACTAAATAATTTTTGACAATTTTTAAACAATTTAATGAATTAAGATATATTTAAAAATGGGAATAAAATATATGTAGATATTTATACTGTCCAACTTAATGCAGATCATTAGTTTTCTATCTCGTTGTAAAAGAGGAAAAAATTATTTCTGTCTGTCTGTCTCAGTGTCGGTCTCTCTCTCTTTGTCTCTCTCTCTTTCTCCCTGTCTGTCTGACTGTGTGTGTGTCAGGGCATCATATACTTTCAAAGTGGTTCTTCACACATGCGTTAAATATATAACAAGACTGGGGATTTTACAATATAATGAGTAATGATACAGTCTAACACATTTTTTGGTTTTCCCTCACACTCAAAGCATTTTTATTGAAATTTGGGGATTTCAAACCAATATATTGAGTCGTGTAACATAAACCTTCTTATTTCCTTATGGCGTGGGAGGTAAATATCCCTTTGATCATAAATATTTTCTTTCACCAATATTAACTATTTAAATTGTAATAGACAAGGTTTAAGAGAATAAAATTATCTTTATTGTATTATTCTCTACATGTTTTATTTGTTTCTGATCTACATAATACTTCTAAGATATTACTTTTTTAATTAATCATTAATCTTTATTTCATTGGATTGTATTTTGACATATTAATAAAATCAGTAGTTTAAGAGTAATTTATTTTCTCTTGGCTGAAATTTAATCTTACACTTTTTAAAAAGAATTCTTGTTCTATCAACCAGTATTCTATGAAGAGTTACATAAAATTTTCAGTCTTTCACACACATGTAAGTGTGAATTAATTCTTTCTAAAACTTGTGAAAATCCCTGCATTTGAGTTACATGAATTAAACCATGATTTTTAATGATTATATGAGTATAATTCTATATATTTATGTATAGTTATTTATTCTTTTATAAATAGGTCTCTCTCTCTCTCTCTCTCTCTTTTTTTTCCCCAAAAGATTAAAAGTATCAAAATGAGACCCATGCAAACTTGCTATAAAAATTATAGAAGTAGTTTAAAATTTTGAATTTTTGCTGTGCCTTTTTTTCTTCTTTTCTTTTCTTTAACTTAAATAAATGCCTTGATTAGTACTATACAGTTAAACTTCTCTAGCCGGCTACCCCTCAAAACGGTCACTTTTTTGCAGAACCATTAGTAGCCACCTGAGAGAAGTTTTACTGTACATCTAGTTTCATTTCTGAGTAATTTATTGTTAATCACTATACTCTCTTTCAGAATGTGGTGGACATTAACTGGGAACTTCGGTAATATGTTGCCAATAGACTGGTCTAAATCTTATACAAGGAAACTACAAATTAACTGCCTTAATTTGAATGAAAAAATGGTAATTATTGTATCTGTTTCATACTACACTTTTCAGTAATTTTTACCCATTTTTAAAAAAATTCAATTATTCATGGGTGATATTCAGATAAATTTTTGTTTAGTATTTTTTTTAAATTTTTCGTCACTGGTCTAAGACTTTTATGAAATATTCAGACTTGTGGTATAAAAATTTTCAGTTTGGGGAAATCAGCTGTAGGAAAAATGATGTACCAAAAGATAAATTATAGATTATTTTATTAGTAAGTGATAAAAGCTGCAAAATGTTCTTTTATAAGTTCCTTATACTATTGCCTCATGCATTGAATATTATCTGTGTTTAATATTATTAAAAACAATTCACTCAAAAGCTTTACTTTATTGTTCCATCACTAACAAGGTATGAAATTACAGGACTATTTCATTACATCATTCTTTTATAACTAGAAGTATTAGTAGTTAGTTATTAACTTATTTCACCCATAATTAATTGTTATGTTGATTTTTACTCTTAAGACTATAATTTCCTTGATATATACTTTTTATATGCATCCTATTTACGAGGTACTGTTTTCATTTCTGAAAGATATTTATAACAGGAATTTCTGAAAAATATTTAAAAAGGAATTTAAAATTAAGGATTTAATCAGTCATTGTGATTGGAGTATCTATTATGTGAGTTGTAATATCTTATTTTAACTTCTTAGTATTAATAGATTTACAAAAAGTTGTTTTTTATATATAAAAATTGTAGAAAGTGCAAATTAAGAATTATTTATTGCATTCGAAGTCAAGTTCATAAATCCTGTCCAAAGGTGTAAATCCAGGGGAAAGCTTACTCATGAAAAATAGGTTTGGGGTTCAGGGCTTTTGGTGACAGCTAGACAAAGTTAAAAATTTAACCTTACAAATTTTGACTAGTTGAATCATGGAATCCCCAAATGCCAAGGTTTTGAATGCAGCTTAACATCTTAAAAGCCCTAACTAATAATTTTTAAGTAAGAATTAGACCAGCAAGATTGGAAACAAGTACCAATATAAAAAAATTTTCAATACCACATGTGCAGCTTGGAGGATTTGTTAGAAATCACCGTGTGCTATTTTAGGTGCAGGATGCAAAATATAAGTTTGACTGAGATTGCCTGATGAAGAAAATAATACACCTTATATTCTGTTATGCTTTATAATTTCAGGGCAGAAAAATAAATTTTATAAAAATCTGTTATTTTGATTTCTTGCATCTATTACAAATTTAAAATCTACCATGTAGGATCCAGAGTCTGGGGATGAGTTAGATGCCTCTGATGATGAAGTAGCAAAAGATCTCGATCTTCATTCTCTAATCATTTCCAGTCTACAAGAAGAACCAATGTTCACAGCTGAAGAAGTGCTGGAAGAAATTGAAAAAATAATGGAGGTATTTGATTTAGCTTTGTTTTTGCAGTATGCATAAAACTTCTTTTTATGTGTGTACACTCTTATGGCTTAGTAATTCTGATATCCATAAATTTTTTTGGACTGTAGTCTTCAAGATTTACAAATTTTAGAACGTCTGTGTGAAATTTTAAATGATTTTTAATTTTTTTTATCTTACTCTAATAGCTTAGAGGGTTTAATAGAAGCAAATTCCCAAACTTTAATTAGGCTCGTGAAATTATTCTCTTCTTATATAAAAAGTCTTCTGCTTTTCATGTGCAGTATCATTTGTATATTTCAGAGATACACTAGGTGTTAAGTGATTAAAAAATAAATATGTAAATGCCTTGTTATGAAAAGTTATAACAAGATGGTTATAATTCAATTTCAGATTAATACCTCTGAAATCTAGTTAAGTGCATGCATTAGACTAAATAATTTTTTAAAAATTATCTTTCTTTTCTATGCTTTGTTTTTTTAAATTAATGTAACCTTTAGACCATTTTTGTTTAAACATCCAATTCTTACTTGGCGAATTTTTTGTTTTCTTCATGACATTGCAAAAATACATTAAGTAACTAAGACTATTTGCATAACCAAACAATAATTGCCATTTTTTAAATTTGTGCTTGGAAATTTTAAAAAATAGTTTAAGACACCCAATAAGAAAGAAAAGTGTGAAGTTAATTTTTCGAATTTAATTTATATATATATATATATATACACACAGTAACCACCGCTTATAATGATCAGTGGTTATAAGAATCAATATCGGAAAAACAAATACAAATGTGTTATTTCCATGTTAAAATTTTCGCTTTAAAGAATCAATCCACCGGTTTTAAGAATCAGCTCACACTTTTCACTTTCCTTTCATTTTTTCCAAAAACCCACTTACACCCTCAAATGGCACGAAGTTCTTTCTTTATTTTTTTTTCAAAGAAAGAGCGATAAGATAGGATAGAATACAGTTGTAAAATGCATCCCTTTCTTTGTTAGACATAACATAATAGTTTCCCCTTAAACACTTTAGCACAACACTGTTCTATTAGCTTGACCCGGGGGCATCTTTACCCGTGCAGGTCCAATTTCACTTTTCTCCACTGACAGGGACTCTTTTTTTTCTCACCTCCCACATCCTTGTTGCGGCTTCCTGGACCCTGAAACACACAAATTTTCGACCAAGTGTCCACTATCACTTAGGCAAACGTGACATTAGGAGATTCAGAACGTTATCAAACCGTGAAACGGAAGCTAGAAGGTGAATCCTCGTCTGAGAATATTGGTATTGAAAGAGGTATAAACAACCTCCTGAAAACTTCATTACGTCAAACTACCATAGAAAAATTTTTCTTGCTCCCTTCCTGTAGTTGAAATGTTAAAACTGTTAAGCATGTATGTTGTAACAAATATTGGATTTTTTTCTTCTCTTACTATAATCATGTGTATCTACTTATAGATCTAAAAATTAAGTTGTATTTTTAAAATTATAAAAAATAATTTTAATGAAAGATAATTAACGTAAATTAAAGAGTATTTTATGGTAAATTATCTAATATAATCTATTATCTGTATATATAGGTGTGTGTGTGTGCCTGCCTTTCCAAAACCTAAATTTCGGCTATAAGAATCAACCGCTTATAAGAATCAAAAACAGTAATAACAAACGTGATTCTTATAAGTGGAAATCACTGTATATATATATGTATATATATATATATATATATATATATATATATATATATATATATATATATATATATACACAATTATTTCTATTTACTAGGATGAAGAAGAAGTTCCTGTTGATGAATCTCAAGATGAAGCTGAATCTGATTCTGAGGAAAAGGATGCAAATACAATTTCATCTATACTTTATGAAGAAAGTAAGTGATTTAATTTCATATGATGTAGAAAATATCAGCATGTCTGGTAAAGGTTTTTTTTTTTTTTTTTTCAGGGGGGGATTGTGTGTTTTATGTGGTATATAATTAGCATTCCTTTGCTAGGAAGAGTTTTATGATATGTAACCTTGCTTTTTCCTGTTAATTTTTTAATGTCTTGTTAATTTTTTAAAAATATTTATTATATTAATGTTAAATATCATTGAACTGAAGGCAAATTATAAGGAGTGTATTTATCTGCTTGTAAATCAAATGGTATTAGAACTTATTTAGTTCATCTGAGGTATCTAGTATCAGAAAATTTCTAAATGAGATAAATCAAGCATTTCTTAGATTCCATAAAAATATTTACTTTATGAAAATCATGTATGGTGATTAAACTATTTACATAAATTTATTTTTCCATGCAATGAAATGCAAAAATAATTTTTTTTAGAATTAAATGAAAAAAAAATCCCTTTTTTTCTCTCTTAGTTTTAAAATAGTGTTTTGAAGTTGAAATATTTACATTCTGTTAACATCCACTTCTGATTTACCTTTTTTAATATTTATTTATGTATTGTGAATCCATAAAGACAATACAGTGTTGTAAAAATGTGTACTGCAAAAAATTATTATTAAATTCACAATTGCAGTTTAAATAAGGATGTTTGAATGATTAAAAGGATTAGCTATAGTTAATTTTTGTAACATCTTGTCAGATTTTAGAATAAATACCTACCAAATATCATTAAAGGAAATTTTTACTGTATATATATCTATATAAATAAAGTAACAGAGGTAAATGCCGTGGAGTCCGTCGGATCACGTGACCATCACATTTCCGGAGATCACTCATCCTGAGAAAACATGGCCGACATTTTTGTCGGAAATTGGTGTATCAGTGTATTTTTTTTCTCATGAAAGTATATAAATGTTACATATTTGGAAAGAGCTTTGAAAACTGATAATTTTTTCTGCTTACAGTTATTCTGTTACTTTAATAGTTTTACAGATATTTTAATTCTAAAAGCACTCCACCGCTTCACTCATCCTGAGAAAACATGGCCGACCGAAAATCGGTGTATTTTTTTTTCTCATGAAAGCACATAAATGTTACATATTTGGAAAGACCTTTGAAAACTGATAATTTTTTCTGCTTACAGTTATTCTGTTACTTTAATAGTTTTACAGATATTTTAATTCTAAAAGCACTCCACCGCTGAGACGAAAGAATCAAATCACCCAACTCCAGTATGGTGCAGCCATCTGTCAGCAGTGACGGGAATGAAAATTGACGGGAATTTAATACATTTGTATGGCCCTGAAAAGAGCCCTTTTTTTTTCTTTTGTGGGGCCCGAGCATAGCCGGGCGAAGCCCGGCTATTTATAATATATTAGAAGTTTGTAATCTATTTTGCATTACATATTTCAAATTAATTTTAGTTTATATATGTGTACAAATTTATGTACCTTTTTTTTTATTAGAATATGTTCATAGATATTTAGTACAAAATGTATTATGGAAAGCAATTTCCCTTTGAGTTTTTGGACTCCTTTGCTTAATTGTTCTGATGTTTCTAAAGAAGGAGAATATTATTTAGTTGTTCTGTTAATAATTAGCTCTTGTAAAAAGCAGTGTTTTAAGTCTATGAATTTTTTCAGCCAGTGTAAAATTGTGTACAAGAGGTGATTATTTTCTTAATTTTGCATTAAACTCTTTTTCTTTTTTTTTCTTTTAGAGTTGAAAGCGTTAAGTAATTCACAACTCAATGAAGTATATTTAGAATTAGAAAGGATGATTCAAGAAAATTCTGAAGTTTTAATTCAAGAGTTAGCTCTAAGAGATGAACTTGAATTTGAGAAAGAACTGAAGAACACCTTCATTTCTTACTTACTAACAATACAGAACAAAAAAAGGCAGCATAGCACAGAAAAAAGGAGAGGGCGATCATCAGGGAACAGTTTGGAAGCAAAAGTAAGTTAATTTGTTTAGCTGAGAGGGAGAGAAGCAAATTAAATTTGCTTTTATCACTGCATAGTTTAATACCATCATTTCTGTGTCAGAAATGTGCTGTCATTTATGATTTAGTTGTAATCTTGATCCCACAGCTCAGAAAATAGATTTTGAACTTAGTGGGGAAAATAAAGAATATTATTTTTGTTATAACATTGACTTGGTATTTAATAATACAGTAGAGTCCCGATAATCCGAACTTCAGTAATCCGAAAGTCTGCTTAATCTGAAACCAAAAGTAAAAAAGAACTAAGGTTGCAATAAAACCACAGTGATACTAAGTAATATAAAGTATATTTCTGAAAATTATAAGAAAATTCAAAGTTAGACAATGTATTGAACTAATTATTATTAAACTACATAGGTTTGAAAAAATCTGATAATATTTTTGTTGAAGAGAAGAATATCTCTCCCTTGAAGCCAAATTATGCCAACGCGTCAGAAAAATGGTGTTCACTGGGGTCGTGGCGGAGTGTTGCTCTACACGGCGTAGCGCTACATCAAATGCAGCCGCGGCATCTGAGTGGAATACCCTCTGCTCGCTGTCACCGTCTGCTTCACCTTTAATCTCACCTGAGACGTTGACAGATTCTTTCAAAACCATTTCAACAATCTGCTGATCGTCTAAAATCTCATGGTCATGATCATCGGCTTGCAACCACTCATCCACATCATTTTAATTTGTGTGCTCCCAGCTAGGAATATTTTGTAAGAGCTCTCGTACCTGTACAACACTGGTTCTGTCTGCCTCCTGATTTGGGTTGTCTATGAAAGTTAGACTCGACCAAAGTTTGTTCCAGGATTTTTTCAACAGTTGCTCACTGACAGATTCCCATGATTCTGCTACCCAGTAAATGACATCTTTAATGTTTATCATTTTCAGCTTTTCAATTAATGATAGTGTTTTGTCTTCATCTTTGAGTATTCGTCCCAGCAACTTTTTCCTGTATGATAGTTTGAGATACTGCAATACATTTTGATCCATGAACTGAAACAAGGGGGTCACGTTTGGTGGTAGGAAAATGGCCTTAAAATTTCCACAGACTAATTCGCCTTCTGAGGGATGAGAGGTAGCATTGTCGATAAAAAGCAAAGCACATGTTGGTAAACCAGCTGTGTGATAAAATCTTGTAATTTCAGGAACAAAGTGGACATCAAACCATTCCTTAAAAAGTTGTGGGATCATCCAAACTTTTTTAGAGTTTCTGTAGGAGACAGGTAAAGAATTCATATTTAAGTTCTTAAGTGCCCATGGTTTTGCTGACTTACCAATGACCATAAGAGGGAGTTTATGATTTCCTGCGGCATTGCTACAGGCTAAAACCGTTAATCTTTCTTTGCTTACTTTAAAACCTGATGCATATTTTCCTTCTTTAGTGGTCAGACTTTTGATTGGAAATGCCTTAAAGTTAAGGCCCATCTCATCAGCATTATATATTTGCTGCAGTGAATAGTTTCCTGCTTCAATCATGTCAGCAAATATACTAAAATATTTGGCTGCAGCAGCCTTATCAGACGACAGCCGTTCCCCAGTCATGGCTAGCTGACGTATCCCATGATGCTTCTTAAAACGATCAAGCCAGCCTGTGGTGGCAACGGAAGACTCGTCTCTGTTCATTAATTTATTTATCTGTAAAGCTGTTTCTTTAATTAGGGGTCCACTAATTGGTATACCTTTTTTTCTCTCTTGAGAAAACCAAACAAACAGAGCACTGTCAAGCCTGTCTAGTGGAGTGGTTTTCACAGTTTGGCGGGATTCGGTACATATACTTGTTGTTGAAATGCAAAACTTTTCTACTTTTGGACGATTTTTCTTCCAGTCGGTGATCATAGAATTTCCCACTCCAAACTCAACTGCCAATTTCGACGCACTTTCACAATTGTCTAACCGTTTTAAAACTTCAAGTTTGTCTTTTAATGTGCATGAATTATGTTTCCATTTCGAAGCCATTTCACTACACTCACAGAATTAAATAAAGACACAGTCTAATAAAGTAGGCCACAGTAGAATATACAACACGTACTTATGCTAATGCCAAACTGACACTAACAGTAACGAAGCTGTGGCTATCTGTGAGAAAGGGCGAGTCAGCAGAACTCCCCTCCTCCACCCTGCTGCACCTCTCCAACTGTCGAGCTTTGTGAGGTAATTTTAGAACAATTTACACTCTACTGTACTGTACTAGGTAGTGTTCCGCTCTCTTATCACCCATTTCGTCCCTAGATTTGGTTATGTTTAGACATACCTTATAAAATAAACTGTGTAATCACACATAATATGTAATATTTATGTAATCACACGTTATTATGTAATTTAAGTTTATTTTAAGAATGATTTCACTTAATCTGAAAATTCGTTAATCCAAAAAGGGTCTAGTCCCAATCATTTCAGATTATCAGGACTCTACTGTACATACATAATTGTAATCCAGCATTAATGTAGTTCAGAGGGATGGCCTTGAACTCAGAAGTATGAGAAATAACTCTTGCATATGTAATTCTAAGTATCTTTTTGTTATTAATGTATTAAAAGGGAAATTAACTGATACTTATTTACTGTCATAAGACTGTTATGGAAAAGAATAATAAAATCAACTGTTAAATGTTTCAGAAAAAAGTAGCATAAATCTACTAGTAATACTAATGAACTAAATTTCCTGTGCCAAATTATGAATGTGACATTGTTTTATGTCATACTCTGTGAATTTTTTGAAATGGCATATGACTAACTTAATTTTTGCATATCATACATGTTCTTTCTAAAGAGTAATGATGACTTCTGACTCTTTAGGATAATATATCCAATGATTCCACTGTAGAGCATAACTCCGTAAACTAAATAATTTTATAGTATTAGATAAGATCGTATTTAAGTCATTCAGCTGACATGGGAAAGAAGTGTATTTAACTTATTTAAAACATAGTGTATTCACCTTATTTAAAACATATTACAGCTAAGGTAAGGAAACACTAGCAAATTTAACTAACTTTTTGACTAAATGTATTGTCACAGTATGAAATAAACTGTAGAACAGTAAAGAATCTTTTCTTTTTTTTAAACTTTTCTTTGCTAAATATTCAGTTTTCCTTTCATTACCTCCAACTTTATTGAGAAGTTGATAATGTTAGGCACCTTAATTAAAATAAAAAATGAACTTTTTAAAAACTCAACATTTTCAAGTATTATGTGATAATAAATTATCTTATGTAATAGTAAATTTTGTGTTTAATGGCAAAATTTATACCAAATCATTTCATTTACATTTTTCTTGTTTTTGTAAAGTTGCAAGTGCAAGTTTGATATTTTGTTTACTGTACTCTTCAGATTCCTTGTAAGGTATGTAGCTAATTTTGGACTCAGAAAATTTATTATTTTTGTTTCCAGTTTCTTACGACTGTCATTCCATATAGTGTTGAGAATGGACCACCAAATAACCAGACCTTACAAATACTGATAAAGAGTAAGTTAATTGTGTGTATGTTTCAAAGCAAAAAATATTTCAAAATTAATGTATGTTTCAAAGCAAAAAAATATTTCAAAATTAATGTACAGTTTATGGTAAGCCATTTAATACTTTTTATACAATAATAACAAATAATTTTGTTATTACAGTATTTTAAACTATAATTCTTTCATGTTCTAGTTACTGGTTTCAAATTACTTTGATATCCAAAAATATGGCTGTAAGAGATTAGGATATTACTCTCATAAGCAAAATAGAGTGTTATTTTTACAGTACTTAGAAGTTGTAAGTTAGTATAAAAATTTGTTTTGTATCCTATTTCGTTATAAAGGGGGACAGATTCATATGTTTGTTTTATTACATGAATGTATAAAAGAATCACTTATGAATGTATCACTTATTAAAGTTAGTTGATTTAAATCATGATAATCAGTTACTTAAAAATTATTTAATATAAATTTCTTTTTTTTTTTTTAATTCTGCAAGAAAAAAAATTCTGTATTTAAATGTTATTTGCATTTTAATATAGATTAATATATTTTTTCAATTATTGCAAATTTAAAAATTTTAATTTTTTTATTAATTATAATATATATTCTAAATGTAAGCAGTGCTAAGTTAAACTTATTTAATCTCTTTTTCCTCTTGCATTTCATTTATTTTTTCTTTCTTTAGTCTTGAAAACAATTTTGAGCCTGTCAGATGTATTTGTGCAATATGATGTTTGAACACTTTTTTCTTACTTTCTATTGCTATCTCTTTGTGATGTCCTACTTTCACTCCATTTAACACCTTTTTATTTTCTTTAAAATAATTTAGTTTTAGAATAAAATAAACAAACAGTTTTAAAATCCTGTTTCTTGATAATCTTTCCCTGCAAAATTTAAAGCAAGTTTTTTTTTTTCCTGTTTTGTAAGTTTATGATCTCTCAATGAGAGCAAAAGGTAGGAAATATATATAATTATTTACACCTTTATTTTATTCTTTGATTTTCACCTGCTTTTCCTCCTCCCTCAAAATATATTTTTTTTAATTCATAGCAATTTTATTCATGATTATTGTTTTATTGTAAATTGATTTTATATAAAAAATTCATATAAAATATATAAAATTCATATATAATGTATAAAAAATTCATGAGTTTTATTTTATAACTTTTAAAGTGGGAATAAATTTAAAATTTTTATTCAGTTGTACCAAAGGTGTGTTAATGTATATTTTTGTGTTTCAGTCCTAAAGGCTATAAATGAAGATAATCCAGCTGTACCAGCTCTTCTAACAGACTACATTCTAAAAGGTAATATTTTTAATTTTAGTTTATTAATTTTAAAGGCAGCATGGGCATACTTTTGTTTGAAAACTTGTCTTTTTGAACATATTTGTCTTTTTTGAAAATACGTACATAATTATTGCTTTGACATTTTGTTTTTAAAAAAATTCAAAGGAAGGGAGCAATATGTGGGTTTGTTTATACTATATGAAGGTTCCAAGGATAAAACGACTTTACAGCCATTTTTGCAAAATTGAGTTAGCAGTGCCATCTTGTAGCTTTCAAGGAGTACTAACACCACATGCTTTCATATCTGGGGGCAGAATCACTTTAAAGCCATTAAAAATAGCCATAAAGTTTTGGCGTTCCATAGAAAAACCATGTTACTCCAACTTTCAAATTAGTTTTTCTCAAAACAAGGTTTTTGGAGTAAAGTGGTTTTACCCCTGGACCCTTCATATGTCATGTATGTAAAGGAAGAAATCGAGGGAGTTAAGATGTAGTGGAAATTGATATTTTTTGTATGGAGTTGCCTGTTATATTGCATTTACAATCATACCTCAATACTCGTACTAATCGCATGGATACTCTGCTTTGGTACTCATCTCATTTTGATGCAAAAAAAAAGTTTCAGTACTTGGCATTTGTTTAATACTCGTCACACATACTGAAATGTGTTCTGATGGGTGGAATTACAATATTTAAAACTTTGACAAAGCTCTAGCAAGCCAAAATGTGGACTTGTTTATAGATCAAACAATGCCTCACTTCAGAAACACTTTAAAATGTAGGCAGAAGCAAGTTTCTCTTGGTAGGTTTGTTGTGAAACTCCCTAAATCTGAGTGTACAACAGGGATCAGTGGTGTTACGACAAAGAAAAGAAAAAGAATCTCTGTGCAAGCACCTGATGTTTTATTGGAAGGAGACTCCCCTTCCAAGCACTAACCCCTCTCCTCCACTGTGTCACTATCCCCCTCTCCCCATTAGGCCATCAACTCCTCAGTACAGGTTGAGTGAAGACAAATTTTGTTATTTTATCTAATTATTATTTTAAATTATGTGCATCTAGTTTAAAGATTTTGTATTAAAAAAAACAACCCTATCGGTTTATAAATTGCTCAGTAAAATATGAAATTTCTGGTTTTCCTGAAGGAATTAATTCAATTTACATTACTCCTTATGGGAAAAATTCATTTGGTACTCATCGTGCTTTCTGGAACCAATTAAAAACAACTACTGAGATACCACTGTATTTACTACTATAAGTGAAAGTTATTAAAATCAATTTTCAATATTCTGTTACATTTAGGTGAACATTTGAGTTATAGTTATTAGGGAAATTATCAGACATAGTTACAACAAAAATTTTTGTTTTGTCTAAGAGTATTTCAGTTGATTTATAAATTTTAACTTACTGTATAATATGTCACCAAAAATCATAAAATTTCGTATTTGCTCCGAATTATTCTAATTAAGTATTATAACCTAATGGCACAGAAGGGAGTTTTATTTTCCACTGGGTAAAAAGTTGGCATTTCAATCAGCCTTTAAACAGTTTGTGAACATTTATCTTTTTTTCTTTTTCTTTGTTAATTTATTGTTCCTCTAATTCTAAGTAATCATAACTCTGAAACTTCAGTTTGCCATTGGTTCAACATACCTATAATGACTTCAGTTATAGATTTCATAATCTTTTTTGTCTGTAAAGCCTTTGAAATTATTCTACTGAGGACAAAGTTTATGCCATACTCCCTTCACATGTTATTATTATTTTTTTTTTTAACTTTATGGCAGAAACTCTATGTTAGCTGAATTGTATTTGAAATATTGAATCTCCTCCAAAACTCTTTGAAAGAAAAGTTTCCATCTTTGTGAGTTGTTTCATTAAACATTTCAAAAGTCTCTTTGAGATAATGTGTTTTAAACATTATAATCATTTCCCGATTAATTGGTTATAAAAAAACAAATTATACTTTGAGGTAAAAAAGGCTATTTTTGCATGTAAGCTACTGGTCAAGAATGGCTAGGTGCATTGTCAATTATCATAAGCACTTTTTTCTCACAATAAAGTTTCATGAGTAAAGTGATGCATAACCCTATCTTGGAATTGGGAACCCATGAGACAAGCAATCTTATATGTTCTCCATATTACTTGAAGAGTATATTTATTAATAGTTTCCTTTAAGCTTCTTGGATTTTCTGATTGATACACGCTTTAGGGTGTCAACTTGCAATCATCATCATTTTATCTTAATAGCAGAGTGATGTGATTTTTTTTATACATTAAAACCCGGCATTGAGGGAAAGGCCCATCTCATTAATGTTAAAAAATGTGTAATAGTGAGCAGTTTCCTTCTTTGATTACTTCTAATTTTTCTGGATAAGATTTTATAGCCTCGAAATTACCACTTGCAGCTTCACCATGCACTTTAAAGTTAAGCCAACCAGTTTACTTTTTACAGCAATCTAACCACCTTTTACTTGCAACAAAGGTCTCTTTGCAATCGTCCCCTTTTTGATCTTTTAGCATTTTAAAAATGGCTAATGCTTTAGGACAAAATCTTGCATAGCTAACAGACATGTGTAATTGTTGAGTTTGGCTGCTTGTATCCAAGTACTTAGCAGTTTATCCATATGAAGAATTAATTACACTGTCTGTTTCTTGAATATACAACCATTTTATCCATATGAAGAATTAATTACACTGTCTGTTCCTTGAATATACAACCATGTAGACTGCATAGATTGGACATTTTTTGCATCCTTCAAATACTATTATTTATCCTTTAAAATGGTGCAAATGGTAGATGTGGTAAGAGAAAATTTCTCAGAAAGAGCTTTATCAGTGCTACCCTCTTGAAGACTGCTAATACTTTCATATTTTTTTCTCTTGTGAAACTGCTCTTTGTTTGTTTGTTTTTTGCCCATGTTCTGGTTTTGTACTATTGCTTCTTTTCAACATTGTTGGAAAAGTGAAAAGGTTATAGTTAAGAAGTAAACAAAATTAGAAATCGTGTAATTGAAGAGAATTACTAATAATACACTCATATTGCCAAAGGCTTATGAATGACTGAGATGTTTAAACTAACTATTAAGTCATTACATATTGTGTGATTACCCTAACACATCCATAATAGCCTTCAGCTGCCCACAATTTCATATAAAAATTTCAATCCAAAAAGCTTGTTAATTTAGAAGTGCTTGGACTTACAAATATTATACCCCTTTATGATGACACTTAGTATTTGTTTAACTCAGTACTGGATCAAAGTTTTCAATTAATGTTTTGTCTTAGTTCAAATGCATTGTTTTGTTTGTTTCTGAATAAAATGTTCTTACTTTTTTCATTAGTTTTATGCCCAACATGAAGTTGATGGTATACTGCTGCTGAATAGCTGGAAGTTCATCAATGTCTCTTAGCGCATTCAGTACATATTGGAGTGAAGTGGTGTGTTTGTGTTGAAATGCAATCACCTCAGCATTGTCTCACCACCAGTTGTAGTTGATCATCAGTTTCTTGTGAACTGCTTAAATGGCTGTAGCTAAACAGCTTTTATTCATAGCTATATACCTTCTCAAATAATTAATTAGTGAATCATATTTGCAATATATTGGAGCTTATAATATTAGAATTTTGCACCAAATTTTCATTAAATGTATACCACAGTTTCAGAATTAGTTGAGACATCATTCACAATCCAAGGAATACATTTTGAAATAGATTACAGTAACATGTATATATAAAACTACTAAACACAAGTACAGTTTTGTGTATGGTAGCTATAATATAGCTCTAGCTCTGTCTTATGTGAAATAGCTATAATATATATCCATGTTACTGTGCGATTCCAGAGTATTTAAAAGCAACACATTTATTAAAGATAGAAAATTCGATTTGGGTCAAAGAAACTGATTTGATTGACCTGAACTTTTAAAATGCCCCAATTGTTACTGTTTATACACTTGAAATTCAGGCTGTACTAAATGTAATTAAGTGTTCCATGGAAATATCGCTAAGCCATTATGTCACCAGGTATCTGTGTGTGTACATCATGTTTTATAAAATATTTATTGTCTTTATTTCATTTCATTTTATTTATTTTTTTTATATAATTTGTGTGGTAAGTTTTCTATTTCCCAGACTTCTCAACTTCTGAAAGCACTGTTTTTTTTTCATCATTGAAATAGACCAATAATAATATTGTCTGGTTTTAGTGTACGTATTAGTGAATGAATTTAATTTATGATACTTTTAATACATATGTGTGCTTACTGACTTGTAATTGTGATTGTTTTTTAATAGACATTTCTATTTTTAAAACTTTTACTTCATTACATGATACAATCTTTTAGAAATTCTAGTTTATTTCAACAGTTTTTGTTTTCTTTTATTTTTTTAATTAGATATGTTACTCATACTTAATATGTTATATCCCCCCCCCAAAAAAAAAAAAAAGTTATTGTAGAGGGGTTTTTTTCTTTTTGTTATTGTTGTTCGAAGTTAGGTGTGAAATATTTTGAAAGGGAACATTTTTTTACTTCCAAATAATATTCTCCAATCTATTTACTTAAATTTTCCTTCTAAAGTATTCAACTGAACTCTTCATCTCAAATCCTAAGTAAAAATAATCTTAGATGTATTTATAGATACTTATGTTATAATAAATATTAAACTACTGGTGTCATTTAAAGAAAAAAAGATTAAAAATTCATTTTGAGGGGAATTCTTAACTGCTGAAGTAGTTTTATGAACATATTGTATGTCAATTTGTATCATCATATCAATTTCTTTTGAGATTTTTAAGTTGTTGCTAAGCATTTGTTCTCTTTTAAATTGTTTTACACTAGTTTTAAAGACTAAACCACTGTCTTTCTGACCAGTTGAAAGGTGTTATGTTTGCACTTTAAAACTACATACTTCTTCAGTTAGTTGTATGTTTGTTTGTTTTCTAATTTAAACCCCTTTTTTAATGGAGTATCAATCTTTAATATTATTATTTGATATAAGTATGTTTCTTTATCTATATGAACTTTTGTACTTTTTACTTTCTTTGCATTTCTCATACATATTTTAAATTCAGTCTCATTCTTTTATAAAAACATACCTTTTAATTTTCTTTGAGTATAACGGCTCTAATATGTAACATTTTATGATTATCATATTACTATGGAAAGTACCTCAAAATGCACTTGGCGATGTACTGTTTCTTAGTTGCAATGCAACCCTGTTAGCATTGCTCGGATTGTACAAGTAAATTAGAGATTGTTAACGGATATTTCTCGTGAAATTGAGGCTAGGTTGATATTTTTTATATTTGTAGTTAGGACAAGATTTAGCCTTTATCAAAAATTTATTTTTAATTTTACCAAGATCTAAAGAAAGCTAGAAGCTAACGAGGGAGTTTATATATTATGTAAATTTGTTGTATAAAGTGTATGTTTATTTATCAAGTATTTTGTGAATTTGTGATGTTTAATGTTTGGAATTTTTGTTGACTAGGCAGCTTCAAATAGCTGAATATTGTGGTTGTCAAATCGCAACCGCCTAATGTTTGCTCATCATTTGTAACACACTTAACATTGTGCCAATTTTAAACTGTTACTTATGCTTGAAGCATAAAATTCATTCTATTGTATATTATCCTTAAAAATGTGTCTTCTTTGCACTGAGTATTGACATTTGCATCAATGAATTAAAATTGAATATATATTTAGATATATATAATCTACGGATTATTTTCCTCTTAAGAACCTCATCATATATATTTGATAGCATTCGGAGTTCAAGAATTTTAGCATTGCTAGGTAATGTGAGCCATGACAGAAATGTGTTTGGTTTTTAAATTGTTTCAACTATCTCATGGAGTTGAACTCTGTATAATTTATGTATAAAGATTATGTGTTAATATTATGGAGCCATGTCATGTTATGTATGGAATGTAATTAAATTTCCCTTAAAAGCCCTTCCTTGTAGTTTCAATTTTTATCATATTTGCTATTATTGTTTTGTTTTTACAATTTAATTGTTACGGCGACTTCTTCAGATACTATATTTCAAACAAATTTGAAGAGACGTCAACAAATCAAACTCAAAACACCATTTCAACATATCAATCCATTTATTTGCAAGATGACAATGCAACGAATTACATCATAATAGCAAAGGCTAGCTCGTTCGCTGTTCATACGGGAGCTTCAGCGTGCGATATATATACACAACTCTTTTGCATGTGCCGTGGGCGTAGCCTTTTAAAATTCACATACCCGCTGGTGCTAAAGTCAAAGTTGTTTTCTTCTTAAAGGATGACGCTAACAATAATAAAAATAAGTTTTAAATAATATGATTTTTTCCAACATGTTTCCTGACATTGAGATTCTCATTATCATTAGCGTCTCAGAATTCAGAATAAAAGCTATTTTTTATTGTTTCATAGTTCATCCTCTCTGTCAAAGATATCATTTTATTGGTTTTTCTGAGCACTCTTTTCAGTACTAAGGTGCTATTATTATCACTTTGACAAACTGGCATCTCTGATGTTTTCAAGCTTGCAAAAATTTCCAATGAAACAAGTAATATAGCAATGCCTTGGAGACATTTAACCTTATAAGAAAAAATAATGAATTAAATCAATAACTCCTTGGTGTATATTTAAAATTTCACACTGAGTTGGGTTTTTTTGTTTGAAATTTTTTATCATTTTCTTCCCATAGTGTTTTTTTTTTAATTTTTATTTATTTATTTTTTTAAGTTTTGCTATTCTTACGAGTAAATTCTGTGGATAAATAAAAACTAAAAATGTAACTAATAACTAAATACCATTACTCTTTGCTCTCTTTCCTTATTCTAAATAGACATTCATAATATTGAAATATTTAATATGTATAATAATAGCTTACAATCATTGGCATTGCGTTCCCTCCCCCCCCCCAACTTAACTTGAAATAAATTAAAACGTTATTAGAAGTTTAGTTAAAATCGGAAAATTATAGTAAACTTTTAAGAAAGTTGGTTTTTCCCTGCTTTTTGAAACTGGGAAACTGAAGATTCTGATTATGTCTTTAGCCTTAACATAGTTTTTAACAATGATATCATCAATAACAAAAGTTCGATGTTATTTTTTTTCTCGTTTTATTTATATTATATATGAGTTTCTCATTGTATAATTTTGAATACTACTCAAACATCAATTCTATTGTTTTTCAATTTCAAAAAATCATAGTATGTCATATTTTAAGGCCCATCCAGCAGTCAATGCTCTGAGTAGGGCCCTAAATTAATTGAATTTGTGCTGCTGCCCCCCCCCCCCCCCCAAAAAAAAAAAAAAAAATTAAATTAGAAGCACGCTATGCCTATTCTCACAATGAATAATAAACACTAGAGCTCTAGGGTTCTGCTATTAAGATATGTCCCTCGTGGGGGAGAATAATAGATCAGGTCCACCAACTTGGATTTTTTTGCCGTTTTTCCACGTTTTGTTGGCTTGATAATTATTAAGTACTAGTAAACCCTGCTGGCATTTTTTATTTAATTATATATCAGAAAATGATAATGTAAGCAATTTCACATGCTCTTGTCTGTATAATCTGGTTTTAATATTACTTAATTTTCAAAATAAGTTTAAAAGTAAACAAATAATGTAAAGAATTTCAAAGTGAGGCTTACAAAATTGATTTTCTAATACATAATTATAAAAAAAAAATTCTATATGATCTGGTCTAATTATTACTTAATTTTCAAAATAAGTTTAAAAGTAAGCAAATAATGTAAACCATTTCAATATTAAAGGTACTTTTCCTATACCAAACTGACACATCCAATTTGTTCATTGTATACATATGCTAGTTTCTATAACACCATAATTGTCTGGCGATTTCTTTTTATGCTATTTTATACCTACCTATGTGTTGTATAATGTGTATAAGTTTTATTGAATTCTACACGTAACTTTTTGAGTAATCGCTATTTTTGTGACTTTTCCTTAATTTTTGATAACCAGTGTATATTTCAATACGAGTAACGTTGACGCTGATGGACGCTATGTGATAAAATGATACACAGAAATGTGATATCTTTCTTTAAATTAAGTGCATAGAGCACTTAAAATAGTCATCACATTTATGTGCTTTCTATCTGAAAAAGTACATTAAAATAGCTGCAGTTTATGCTAGCATTTCAGTATATTTTTTAAAATTTTCAAATATACAGATCATTTTATACAGGCAAACTTTGAAGAAAATAGTACTATTTAATGTGTACCTACCCGATTATTCTGAGTAAAGATTTAAAGCTCATGACAAACAAAATATCCATCATAATTAGCAGCCAAAAAAATTACTAGTACAGACACTGTTTAAGCATAAATACAGAGCTGCGCAATAATTCATTTAGCTTGATCCTTTAAATCAGGCTTGCACAACATGCGGCCCGCTAGCATTCACTCTGGGCCCACGAAGTCTTTTATGAAGACTCATAATCTAAAAAATACTTAATATTAATTTTAGATTTATAATATTATAAGCAATGAATACTAATATTTAATTTTTAAACAATCAGTAATTTATTTTTTATTATCTTCTAGATGTATTACCCGGCTTCGCTCGGAATTCAGTTTCTGTTGTTATTTTTTTCAATGATTAGCCTCATGTTATGATGTTCTACAGTTTTCGCTAAAATTCTTTTGCGGTAGCAAATAGCATTAGTTTGTTGTCGGTGCTGTCGTTGTTCATCGCTTTTCTCTCCTTTCGATGTTGAAGCTCGAAGACAATCGTATGTTCGACGCATTAAAAGTTTCTTCATCAGTCTCACTGCTTCGGATCACTACAATTCGAATTCTGTTACCTTCGAGGTCTTGGGAATGTTTTTTCTTCAGATTCTTGTGTGCGTATAACTGCATTTCGAATTCTGTTGGCTTTGCGCTCTTCTGTTTTTTTTTTCATCACATTGCTCATTTCTCAACAATCTTTGACATCCTTCCCTTACTTCTGCAGGATTAAAAGTTGCTCTCCTCTTTTTGGGCATTTAAAAGCAATAATTCACAGCTAGTCAATAACGTTTGAATGGATTGAGATCACATTCAATATTAAAACACAGCAAATCTGGTAATTATTATAGAAAAAGTATATACACGTATTTCATGCTCGGAATTCTTTCTCAAAACTAAATCGTCTGCTACGTTTCAATGCCACTTTCAGACTTTATTAATTATAATATACACGTATTTCATGATTGTAATTCTTTCTCAAAACTAAATCATCTGCTATGTTTCAATGTCACTTCAGTTATATAAATCATCGCGTCAAGGCTAAACGCACGTGTTTTTAGCAAAGTCAACGTGTCCTGCAGTATATTTGAGTTTGAACAGGTAGCTTGGGATAGTTTCAATTCATGAAATCGATAGATAACACATTCATTGAAAATGAATGACTTTCCATCCTTATATTTTCATTTTTAAAAAGAATCCGGCATTGCCACATACATGAAAATAATATATCAAATTCATTCTTGCATGCGCCAATATATGAATAAATCACGTTTTTAATTCATGTCTATTTATTTTTACGGCAATGTTATAATTTAATCGGCAACAATGAAATGTTACAAGGACTTTGAACAAAAATATCCGGGGAAATTTGGCGATTTTCAATATCCGTTGATACTTCTAACATAATTCGGGAATGGAACGTCGTAGCGGAATGAAAATAGCCTATAACCATCGCGCAATTTCAAGCAATAAGTTGACCAAGTTTCATCGTAATCGGATGAACGGTACGGCAGCGCATAAAATACGAACAAACAAACATTCATTTTTATATATATAGACATAATAACAGCTGAAGGTAAACAAATGTATGTTTGTGAGCAGACACGGGGACGGGCTAATATCGCGACTGGTACCGATGGACGCAGACGGACGAGACGCGTGTTTTGATGCCATCCTCAACTTTCAAAACTTAAAATTTTTAATTATTAAATTAAAACCGCCGAACTCAAAAGAAGCGGACAACAGAAACAGCTGACATTCCGGGTGGGCCAGCTCCTTTCCGTTTCGCAAATTTTCACTATTGTCATGCATGCAAAATTCAAATTCTCCGTCCTCCAATCGACAAATTTTATAGTTCCATGTGTTCTACAACTCTTCATCTTTAAGGATATACACATTTTTATAAAGTTAAAAATGTTTTTCATTGCAAACGAAGCTTTTTCCCCAAAACAGTTTTCCGATTTTCACGAAATCGACAATTTTGATGGACAAATATTTCGGTTTTCTGCACCTATTAATGTCAGTTTTACGATTTATCGGCATTTCCTAGATGTTCAGCTCAGTGACGTAGCGAGCATAACAGGTGCCCGGGGCACGATTCCTTTTTGGCGCCCCCCACAAAAAATATATAGTAATTTAATATATAAAATTAATTAAAAAGATAGACCATTTAGCGCCGGTCTGCAAGTGGCGCCCGGGGTATGATAGACGTCCTTGCCCCTCCCTAGCTACGCTACTGGTTCAGCTTCCAAAATATACCAAATATATTTAATAACAAATGTTATCATTCTAAAAAAACGTACTTACAAAACTCAATTTTGAAATTTCCCGCTATGATCGCCATAGTATCTTAATGCCGAGTTCGTAATTTTTGGACTTATTATTTTACTCACTAATAATTCGAGCAAGTTCGTAAAATTGGTTTCTAATTAATGAGCAACTGATGAGGATTCTTCCTCCACCAATCTTGAATTCATCAGAGTGTCTTTCTACTTTTTTTAAGCACCTTTTTCCCCCATGAGATTTTATATTTACTATTTGGCCAGATAAAATTAATTAATATTTGGATTTAATGATTGATTGCCGAATTAATATTTGGCCATGTTGCCAAAAGAAAAAAATATTAGTTGAGAACGAGTATGAGATCGAGTCATTTAATAATTGAAATCCAGAAATAATTTTAGTTTCAGGAAATGAGAAGTTAAAACTTTTACAATTTTTTCCTAATTGAATGAATTTCTTTTTTTGGTTAAAAAGCAAAATTTGAAAACGGAAATTTGAAAGAATTATTTCAAAAGCCAAAAACCAAAATTTGAAAAAGAGAATTTTAAATAATTACTTCTTTTTTAAAAATTCTAATATATTTTTAAAAGTGATTAAACAGTTTTCAATCTTTAAGAAATAAAACCATTTCATTTTAAATCGAAAATGCAACAGATCGGGTTGCCACTCAGCTAGTATAAAATATTTTTCGCTTTCCCATCTATCCTATTTTCTAGCGACCCGCAGCAATTTTCTTTAGAGTAATATGGCCCTCATCACATTTCAAGTTGTGCAAGCCTGCTTTAAATGCTTAAATACTTCCGATTGTTAGTTTAAAGAAAATATATGCATTTTCACTAATTAAAAAATTCCATGTGAAAATTAATCAAAAGCTTAATTATAAATCAATTCTCTTGCTTTCTATAATATTCTTATTTATTTGTTAGTTTTACTACCAGGCACAGCAACAGAATTATTTTTGTTCTATTTATCATTCAGCCAGATGTAATCTAAACATTTATTATTCATTCAACACATAAGAAATTTATGATATATCTATTAACATTTGAAAACTGTAAGATGTAATCCTAGAATTAATTTGGTGTTTTTAAAAGGAGTTACAGAAAGAATGGTTTAACAAGAATGCACACAGAGTATAAAGATTAAAAAAAAATTAAAACAGTACACAAGTCAAGCCATTCATTGTTTTTAAACTAAATACAGTCGATACTCATTATAAATACACATTGTGTCCCAAAGAAAAAGGTCGTTATAACGAGTGGTCGCTGTATTGAAAATTTAAGAATAACACCATTATAGAGGATTCCATTTGGGACTCTTTGCACCGGTCGTTGTATTGGAACGGTTGCTATAACGGCTGGTCGTTACAACGAGCATCGACTGTAGTTATAAAAAAGCGTTAGTTACTCTAATAGTGAAAAAATAAATGTACTACTTTTCAACGAATTTACTTGCCAAGAAATGTTTAATATAACCATAATATGTAAAATTCAAAAAGCCAGTAAGAAAACTGAAGGCCAGATTCATTTTATGCAAGATTTTATCAACAACAAATTTGCTTAGATTACAGAAAATAAATCTAATGTATGTTAAGGAAATTTATTTTCTATTGATGAAAATATAATCATTGAGGCGGTGAAAGGCAAAGTGGTGTAAGTCACATTTTCAACTATTTATTTGGGGGCAAAAATGTAATCTCCATGTTCAATTTATAATGGAATTGCAAATAATTAATATTTGCAATATTATAATAATTATTATGAATTATAATTTGTTCAATTTATAGTGGAATTTTTTGTAGATTTTGCAGTAAAACGCTTTGGACTTACAACTCTTGACTTACTGACTTACACCGCTTCATATCTATAATGTTTTTATACTTTTTACAATAATTGAAATTTCCTTGCTCAAATATGATAAAAAATTAAATTATGAAAAACGTTCATCATTAATTTTTGAAAAAGAAACATGTAATGATGATGACATTTTCATGATAAACGTGTTTGAACTAAAGTCTAATTGCTCATACTCGATAACCATCAAACTGTGCATAAAAATGTAAATAAGTTTGAATTTGATAGACAGTGTATATCTAATATTCAACATTATATTATAATGAACTTCTTATTAATCAATTTGCAAAGAAATTAGCAACTTTTTAAAAAAAAGTAAATAAACTAGTACTTTTTTATCAACTATAATTTATTTCGGTTTATAGCTGCGCAAATGTACAATTTTAAAATATTCATCTCGGTCCTTATATTAGGTGCAAATAAGTAATATTTAAAAGTTTTCAGTTTAACTAATAATTTTGAAATACTTGGACTATCTTTTTTTTTTAATTTGTGGCAATAGAATTTCAAGTTATCTTAAATTTTGCAATCATACAGATAAAAAAATACAACAGTCAGTAAACGGACTGTGCAACGCTCACTTCCCCTTATGGGTTTCGGGAGCCGTCGACCTACGAGAGTACCATTGCTCTATACTCGCCATCGGGCTGCACGTCTTGCCTGGGCAAGAGAGCACAGAGACTGGAGTGTAGAGGACTGGAAACGAGTAGCATGGAGTGATGAGTCTCGATTTCGACTACTTAACGCCGACGGGAGGCTGAGAATATGGCGTCAGGCTCATGAAGCATGGATCCTGCATGCCTGGCTGGAACTGTACAAGGGCATGGTGGCTCAATCATGGTCTGGGGTGTTTTTTCGTGGCACAGTTTGGGATCTTTGGTGCGTGTACCAACCTCCCTCAATGCAATTCGGTACGTAGAGTTGCTGGGTGATCACCTCCATCCGTTTATGCTGTTCTGTTATCCGCACGGTAATGGAGTTTTCCAGCAAGACAACTGTATCTCTCACAAGTCCCGGTTGGCTACTGGCTGGTTGGATGAGCATTCCTCTGAATTCTCTGTCATGAATTGGCCTCCTAGAAGCCCAGACTTAAATCCTATTGAGCATCTTTGGGATGTTTTGGAACAAGGCGTGAAAGGCCATCACACAGCACCAAAGAACCTTACTGAATTATGGACAGCTTTAGCCAATATTTGGCAAGCCATTCCCATGGAACGTTTCCAGAAACTTGTTGAATCTATGCCTCGTCGTGTGGCAGCCGTTATCAAGGCCAGAGGAGGCCCAACTCGTTACTAGGTAGGTATCCCTAATTCAGTGGCACTTCAGTGTAGTTTGATTTATTGCAAATAGGACATTACATCAGGTCAGCGATAAACTTGTACACTACAATATTTAACTTTATCAGCTGTTTTTGATATGGCCAATGACATTTTACCAACACTTAAATTTTGTTGACTTATAAACAAAAATGTAAAGTCCTAGAAACTGGGATTAACCACTTTTTACAAAATTGAAACAAACTGAAATCAATGTTCTGCTTGTGAAAATCATACATTAGTTTATACATTAGTATATACATAGTACACTGCTGACCATCCAAAATGAAACACCAAGAAGGAAGTAACCAAACAGCATGAAATTTGCATCATGCGTATACCGCGAAGGAATATGCAAATGATAACGATTGCTGCGCACGAGCACATCATGGGCGACCGCAGTGCTCCTGACAAACTGTATACAGAGAAAGGAAAGATAGCCGTTTTGAAGAACGTGAATTGTGCTTTCGTGCGATTTTTTGTGTGTGCACCGTCAGTATGCCTCGAAGAAAAACACGAGCATCATTCGAGCACGTTTCGGAGTTCGACCGAGGCAGAATCGTTGTATACATTGATTGTGGATTATAATTCCGAGAAATCGGTCATCTTGTCGGACGTAGCCAAGTCACAAGTCATACGAATATGGAATCGGTGGATGTAGAAGGGAACGACTGACCGACATGAACGATTGCCACCTCCTCATCGCACCACTCCACGGGAAGACAGGCATATTGTGCGCATGGCACTGATGGAGCGCAGTGCCACATCCGCAGCCATAGCACAACGAATTATACACCGTCATACTGGTCCTGCATCTGGTGTTTTTGGTGGGGGGGGGGTGGTATTGGATTCCCCTCCCGCATTCCTCTAGTATGCATTACCAGTACACTTACCAGCCGGCGTATATCTCTGAGGTTTTGCAGTCTGTTGTCCTTCCTTACCTTCAGGGCTTGCCTGCGGCCACGTTTCAACAGGACAATGCTCGAGAACACGTTGTACGCATTGTTGAAGATTTCCTCTTAGACCACCGGATTGCATTGTTACCCTGGCCTGCCTGTTCTCCAGATCTATCACCCATCGAACATGTCTGGTCAATGATTGTACTTTACTAGCCCAGCATGCCGCACCCTCGGGTACAACAGATGAACTTTGGCTACGTATGGAGGCAGCATGGACTGCCATTCCCCAACAGCACGTCCAAAGCCTCTTTCAGTCAATGCCGTGGCGTGTCGCACAGGTTATTGACAGACGTTGAGGCAACACTTATTATTGATTTTCTCGACTTCCTCACTTCAAAGAAGGCTGTATTTCTTATTCCTATTCCGGATAGCAATAAGAGAATTTACTGTGATACCTCTACTAATTCTAACCGGCCATACATTCCTAAAACATTTCGTCGAAGAGTATTTTCCTCTATACATAACTTATCCTATCCTGAATTTGTGTAACAACGAAGCTGGTGACACAAAGATTCATTTGGCCTAACATAAACAAAGACTGCCAACTATGGTCTAGAGCAATGGTTCTCAACGGGGGTGGTACCGCCCCCTGGGGGCAGTGGGAGGATGCTGAGGGGCGGTGAACTGGTTTTGGGCGGTAGGGGGCGATGAGCATGTTTTGGCCTTCGAACTTAATTTTAAAACTCCCAAAAAATTTATCAAATCGATTATTCGGTTTATACCATTTGTACCAGCAATAAAACTAACTTACACGACGGCTCCTCCTCACGCAATTCTAATGGTGAGACGAATTTGTATTCTAGGTAGGATGACCTTGAAGAACTCTACACTAGGATTCTTTTCCGATTCCAACCAGCACAGCGTATGTCTCAGCTGTTTTCGAACGCATCGCAGCTCATGCGTTGAGCGTTATATGAATGTTTCATTTCACTATGAATGTTTTATTTGACCCGTGTTTCTTGTGTTGCTTTTCGTTCGCTTTATTTCTATTTTTCCCTCAGTTTCGATTTACTTTCATTGTTTATATGTCCAGTCGGCTAGGTAAGTGCGCTTATTAGTTCTTTATCGGAATCATCAATTATTAATTTTGAGAAATAGTTATTTTTCCCTCATCATATTTTGTTTCCGCCAACGATGTCGGTTAATAAAAAGAAGTGTCGTCAACACAATTCCACGTACTTGAAGTTCGGATTTGTTCCTTCGCCATCGAACTCGCAACTATCCATGTGTTCACTTTGTAACAAAGTGTTATCTAATGAGGCAATGAAACCGTCTCGTTTGCAGGAGCATATGCAAAAAATTCATCCTGACAAACAAAATAAAGATTTGTCGTTTTTCACGAACATCAGGGACAAGTTTCTGAAGGCACCGTCTATCTCAGGCTTACTGGCAACCTCATCAAAATAATGCGACGATGGTTTGATAGCCTCTTATAATAAATCAAAATTAATCTTTAAATCGGGGAAAGAGTATACCATCGGCGAAGAGTTGATACTGCCGGCTGTTAAGGAAGTTTTAGAAACGGTTTTGCACCATCCATCCGCATCCAATGTTATAAAAAATGTCCCATTAAGCAATGATACAGTAGGACGACGAATTGATGAGATGGCTGAAGATGTTGAAGCTTCCTTATGCAAACTTTTGATACCCACCGAATTTTCTCTTCAGGTTGATTAATCAACCTTACCAAGTACTAATGAGGCTTTACTGTTAGCGTACGTCCGGTTTGCGAAGTAAGGGAAAATTATTCAAGAGATGCTTTTTGCAAGAAGCTTGATTTCAGATACTAAAGGTGAATCTATTTTTAATACTGCGTATTGTTGGAGATGATTTAGATAATCATGCTGCCATCTCTTCCAAATAGTTTGGGTCATTTTGGTTATTTTTTGCCAATTAGATAGTCTCTTTTCACTGATAGGTGTTATATCCGGTTCGGTTCTTGAAATAATAGGCCGTCCAATCAAGAAATGGGCAGGTGTCAGGACATCAATTTCATTAGGGTCCGACGATAAAGGTAGCAAAGGGCGAGAATTGAGAATTCCTTCTATCTGGGCAAGTAGAGTCCAAAATTCTTCTAAAGTTACTCGGGAAGCAGTAAGATGCGTTTCAAATGGTACTTAAAAGCTTTCACCCCTGCTTCCCATAATCCACTAAAGTTCGGTGAGCGAGGGGGAATAAATTTCCAATTAATAGCCTCAGACGACAAATAATTAGTCAAATCGTTGTCAGGTTTATTTACTATGGCATACAATTTTTTCACCTCAGTGTTTGCTCCTACGAAAGTAGTGCCGTTGTCGGTCATGATAGTAGAACTTTTACCTCTGAGGGCAAAGAATCTCTTAGGAGTAGTAATGAATGAATCTGTGGTCAAATCAGTTACGATATTTAGGTGAATTGCCTTAGAGACGAGGCTGACAAATAACGCGACATAAATTTTACTATAATTTCCTTTTCTTTGATTTTTGTACTTGATGAAGAATGGACCGCAAAAGTCAATACCACAATGGTGAAAAGGCGGGCTAGGGTTTACTCTTTCTGGAGGTAAATTTCCCATTATTTGATTGACTCCTATGGGATTGTTTCTAAAACAAACTACACATTTGTGCACTTCTTTACGGGCCAGAGATCTTCTATTGAGTATCCAGTAACTTTGCGTGACGTGATGTAATAAGGCTTGTGGCCCGAGATGGAAAAACTTCTTGTGAAAATATTCCAAGATCATTTCACTGAATTTGTGGTTGAGGGGCAACACGACAGGGTGTTTTTTCCTGTAGGTCAGACTGGAATTGTCTAAGCGACCGCCTACTCTAACAATGCCCTCAGGATCTATAAATGGGTTTAAAATTTTCAATTTACTATTACCTGACAGGGTCCTTTGATTCTGCAGATGCTGGATATCTTCAGCAAAGAAGACATACTGTACCTGTTTGATCAGGCAGGCTTCAGTACTCTAATTCTGGTAAGGTCAGGGGTCCTAAATTTTTGCTATTTTCAGTTCTACAATTGTGAATAAATCTAAAAATGAAACTACAAAGTCTAATTATTTTCATGAAATTATTAGTTATGCAAAAAATAAAATCAAAGTTGTTATGTGTCAGTGAAACAGCTAGCGTTGCTAGTCCACACAAGTTTAGAGTCTCTTGACATGGAGGGTCATTAGAAACATCTTTCATCTCTTTCATAATAATGTCCTGGTCCTCTGACGATAGATGAGGATTTTCAGTCCCGGGCACACTAATCGGATGAGTGAGAAAGTCTGGTCCATGCCACCAAAGTCGATTCTCCAGTAAGTTTGTAGCATCTAAACCTCTCGAAATTAAATCCGCAGGATTGCTGCTAGACGCAATGTGTTTCCATTGAAAGTTCTCTGTATAGTCTTGGATCTTCGCAACCCGATTGCTGACGAATGTTTTTAGCTTCCATGCTGGGGTTTGTATCCAGGCTAAGGCTATTTGGGAATCAGTATAAGTAGATGTCGTTAATGTTCAGTTTTCAGGCGTTCAAAATTCTAACGACTAACTTGGCTAATAGAAGACACGCTGACAGCTCGAGTATCGGTATAGTGACTGTTTTTAATGGGGCTACTTGAGATTTGCTACTAATCAAATGACATGACGTTTGAGACTGATATGAAGATTGAATGTAGACAACAGCTCCAAATGCCTTGGATGAGGCGTCAGCAAATCCATGCAAAGCTATCTGTTGAGCACATGGCTTTAAAATGTAACGACTAATGTTAAGACTTTCTAAAGATTTTAAAGAACTTGTAAATTGAATCCAGGACTGGGCTATAAACTCAGGAAGAGAGTCATTCCAATCTAATTTTGATTTCCAAAGTTCTTGCATGAAAGTTTTGCCTTTTGTAATAACCGGTCCTATAAGACCAAGTGGATCGAAAAGTCGGGCGAGGTCAGATAGAATAGCCCTTTTAGTCAATTTTTATTGTTGGTCGATTTTTACTTTGAATGTAAAGACATCCAAGCTAGGTTTCCAAGTAACGCCTAAAGCTTTGGTTTCATTTTCTAAAAACGAATAACCTTCTAAAGTCCTATTATTAACACGCTCAAGTAACGCAGGGTGATTGGCAATCCATTTATGCAAGTGCATTCCGGCCGATCTTAGCAGTTGTATTAGCTGGGACTGGAGTTCTGTCACAGCTTCAAGACTGTCTTCGCCACTTATGACGTCATCCATGTAACAATCCTTCAAAAGAACTTCCAAAGCCTTACTAAACCGTTCTACTTCTTCTATAGCCAGTTGTTTTAAGGTTCTAATGGCCAAAATGGAGCACAAGATGTTCCGTAAGTCACCGTGTTCAATTCGTAGACTTCTACTGGCGTGGTCGCATCCGGCTTCCATAAGATTCTTAACAATTTCCTTTGTTCCGCATTTATCACTATTACAAAATTTTTCAAAGTCAATTCCTACTTAGGTCAACAAAGAAATATTTGAGTGTGAACTAATAGTAGGAATTGAAAAAAAGGATTACCTGCCAGAACCTTGCCTACTGTGCGAGATTAGGAGGGGGGGAAATTGAGAGAAAAAGTTTGTCAGGTTGGGGATTCGATCCCGCAACCTACAGGACTGGAGGAGCCCGCGCTACCGCAATGCTACCGTTTACAGAGTAACAATAGGGAAATTACCATTCAAGAGCAAGAGACGCTCTAGGTCTAAAACTAAAATCGATTAATTAAATCTAATAAATGAATTAATATTTGAAAAAACTGTATTAACATCAAGTGTCATCCACTACAAGTTTTAAAAAATGTATTTGAACTTCAGTGGATGAATAAAAAATATTTTAACGATTGAAAATTTGAACAAGATATATATAGGGAGAGTGTGAACTAATAGTAGGAATTGAAAAAAGAACAAATATCATAAGTTGTCGTTATCGCACACGGCTAACCGACACCGGAAATGAATTAATCTAAACAATCGCAAAATTATTTGGCATCTTTGATTTAGAAGGTTACCATAATTTTCTATTTCAATACGCTTATTGCTTACTAGGCAGCGTTTGGCAAAGTGAAATTCGAAAGTGAATAATATTGTTTTTCTCATTAAAAATGGCGTGTCTAGGTGTAATTTTTATCAAAAATTGCATATTTTAGATAAACTAAGGTTTACATAGTAGGAATTTCTTTAAGTATGGATAGGTTTCGAGCAAGATTCTCGGCAAAAAGGAGGCAATGCTAATCTCCATAGTTTCCTAGTTTTGTTCTCCAAAGGTGTCCAAGATGGCCGCCTCACTCCGACGCTATCACTGGAAAGGGGGTGTCTAGTGACGTCATCTTCATCTCTTCACGTTGTGATTTTCCTTTGTTCAGGTGGCAACTGTGAAAATTTTTGGAACTGCTGAATGAAACAAAAAAAGGCGAACATGAAGCTACAGAAGGAGGAGCAGCTTTATATTCTTCATGTCCTGTGTGTTCTATGTTAGTCTGTAATTAAAGTCTGTTTCTTGTGGATTATAGTTTCTTTGATCAGTGTAATATGTTATTTTTAATAAGAAGTTTATAGCTGTTCAACTAAGATAATTCCGGGAAGGTATGTAGATATTCTATTAATGTACCTAGAATTCAGTTTAAAAATGTTGAAATAATATTTTTTGGCATCCCTGCCGGGATTCGAAGTTGAAAGATTTGTAATCAGAATAGTATTTAAGTTTGAATTACACTGAAAGTAAAAATGACAGAAACCGATTTAGGTTTATTAAAGAAAAAAAAGAACACTTTTGAGAACAAGTGTTACGAAATTGATCACTTCTGTCGAAAACGAAATGAAAAACCAAAATGTTGATTTGAATAATCTAGAAGAACACATCGAACTTTTAAATGATAAATTTGAACAATTAAACGTTATAGACTCTGATTTTGAAAAATATTTGAAACCAGTAGAGCTAGAAAAAGAGTTGGAAATTATGGAACAATATCGAGATAACGTTATTCGGTGTAGATGTAGAGCAAGAAGGCTAATTGAAAACGAAAGTGTTAAAAAAAAATCTCGTGTTGAAAACTCTAATCTTGTTCCTGTAAATTCAGAAATCAGTTCTAGAAATTTTTTTAATGTTACACTTCCGAAGTTGTCGATTCCCAAATATTCAAGAGAAATAAGTCAGTGGCTTAATTTTTGAATTCTTTCGAAAGCGCTGTTCATAAAAATGAATGTTTGGATGATGTTGACAAATTCAACTATTTGAAGGCACATTTAAGTGGAACTGCACTAAGCACAGTTGAAGGTTTGTCTTTAAATAAGGAAAACTATAAATCGGCAATTAAACTTTTAGAAAATCGTTTCGGCGGCCCAGAGTTATTAATAAATGTACACATGTCAGAGTTATTAAATATCACTCCTTTAAAGAACTCGAACGATTTAAAGATGTTCTGAAAGTTCTTTGACCGTTGTCAATTCCAGATTAGATCATTACAGGCTTTAGGAGTTACTTCGGAAAGCTATGGTAAATTATTGTTTCCGATGTTACTAAAACTCTTACCGTCCGATTTAGTATTAGATTTTAACAAGCAATGCGCCGGTGACCTTGGGGTGAATGATTTATTGCAATTTATTGAGAAATAGTTGCTCACACGAGAAACTTCTGTCGCTCAGACAGTAGGTGCCATGAATCGTTCGTCAAAACAAATTAAAGCTGATTCATACTCTCAACGTGATGAATGTTTTGCTTCGGCAGCAGAATTAGTAAACACAAATAGAGTGAGTAAAGAAGTAACTAATAAATGTGTTTTTTGCTGTAAAGCTCATTATAGTGCTGACTGTCGATATGCGAGAAACATTCCGTATAAAAAGAGGAAAAGTATTCTATCAGCCAACGGACTTTGTTTTAGATGCATGCGACCGAAACATACAGCACGTTTTTGTCGAACAAAGTTAAATTGCTGCGGTTGTGGTGGACGACATTTGTTTATCATGTGCCAGCCAGATAAAACGAGTAGGGATGATAAAACAGAAAATGAAGTTTCGGGGGAAATTCAAAACAAAGATTATGTTTTAGCTAACAAATCAAACATGACGCAAGTTTTATTGCAAACTTTGGTCGTACGTTTTCGCGGTAATAAGAGCGGGAATCTTGTAAGGTGTTTAATTAATACAGCGTCCACCAAAAGTTATATATCTAAGCATGCCGCTGCTGAAATGAGATATGAAGCGATCGGAATAGAAAAGATAAAACATGGTCTTTTGGGGGGCACAGAGATTTTGGAAGAACATAAAAAGTATAGAATTTATCTTAGTAATTTGAATAATGAGTATCATTGTAATTTTGAAGTGTTTGATCAAAAATCCATATGTTCTGATTTTCCAAGAATTGATATAAATCCCATTTTAACTGAAATCAAAGACCGTAAAATTTATATCTCAGATACATATAAATACGACAAGTGTCTAATTTTTGAAAACTCTTCCGAAGAAATGCATGTCTTGATTGGTGCCGATGTTGCAGGAAAATTGTTTACCGGAAGAAAAGAACAACTCTCATCGGGATTGGTGTGTATGGAAACGCTTCTAGGTTGGACAATTATGGGGAAATCAGACAGTGTTAAAGCTAATGATCGAAACAATCTTGTTCTTTCTTTACATGTTAATGATTCCAAAATTTCCGATTTGTGGCTTCTTGATAGTTTGGGAATTCGCGATCCAGCTGAAACGCTATCTAGACGAGACTTAGACGAGGTGACAAAAGAACATTTTGCTCAGAGTATTAAACATGATGAAGAAGGACGATATGAGGTCAGTCTCCCTTGGATTAAAAATCATCCACCGTTATCCAGTTGTCGCAATCTTGCTGAAAGAAGACTTGAAAGATGCATTAGCAGACTCCGTTCCTCGGAAAATTTAGAGGCCTATGAAGCTGTATTTGACAATTGGCTAGAAGAAGCAATAATAGAGGAAGTTGAGACTTCACATGATGCAAATAGTGAACATTTCTTACCTCATAGAGCTGTATTCAAGGAAAATTCCACAATACCAATTCAACTAGTTTTTGACGGTTCAGCAAAAGAGAAAAATTCACCATCAATAAATGATTGCCTCGATAACAGTCCGAACATTATCGAACTCATTCCATCAATCTTAAACAGATTTCGAAAAGGAAAAATAGGTGTAACAGCGGACATCAAAAAATCATTTCTCCAGATAGGACTGAATAAGAATGACAGAGCCTTTTTGAGATTCCTGTGGTGGAAGAATTGGGATCGCTCTGAAATAAGAATATATCAACATCGAAGAGTGGTTTTCGGATTATCCTGCAGTCCTTATCTTTTAGGAGCAACTCTTGAATATCACTTGAAACATGTTCCAGAACATTTACAGAAAACAGCATCCAAATAATTGGAATCATTCTATGTAGGAAATTGCGTCACCAGCGTGAATAATGACAAAGAACTTAACGATTTTATTGCAGAATCACAGCTTATCCTCCGTTCCGCGAAATTCGATCTTAGAGGATGGGAGAGTTCCATTCTTGATCCTAGAGCTAATCAACCAGATAATAAAGAAAACAGAAAAGTTCCAGTCTTAGGGTTAAATTGGTATCCAGAACCTGACACTTTAGGAATAGAACTAAAAGAAATATCCGACAAAGAAAAACCTGTAACAAAACGAATAATATTGTCTTCAGTTCATAAGATTTTCGATCCAATTGGGTTCACATGTCCTGTGACATTGGGTCCAAAACTGCTGCTCCAAGAGTGTTGGAAACTGAAGGTATCTTGGGATGCAGAATTACCAACAGCTATTGTTCAAAATTTTGAGAAATGGACAAATCAGTTGAGAACGCTGAAGGACATTACTATCCCCAGATGTATTGTGCCAAGTCCCGAGACGTCACAAAATCTAACGATCCATGTTTTCTGTGAAGCAAGTAAGTTAGCCTATGCCATCTGCATATATTTAAGAGTCGAAAATTTGAATGAAGTTACGTGTCAGTTAGTGTAGGCCAGAAGTAGAGTAGCACCAATAAAATCATTGACAATCCCACGTCTGGAACTTATGGCATGCAATATAGGTGCTAGATTGGCTCAAACGACAAAGAAAGAATTAGGAATGGAAAATGTAAATACTTTTTATTGGACTGATTCAAGTAATGCTCTATGCTGGATTCAGAAAAATGAGAACTGGTCGACATTCGTACTAAACCGTGTGAGAGAAAATCGTATATTGAGTAATCCTGAAGATTGGCACTTTATTCCAGGTGCAATGAATCCAGCCGACCTCTCGTCAAGAGGCTGTGGATCTAATGAGCTTGCGAGATCCAGATGGTGTGAGGAGCCTAATTGGCTCAGAGAATCGGTGGAAAATTGGCCAAAATCAGACATCCATGCGAACCTAGAAATTGTGAACAAAGAGAAGAAAGTTTCTATTGTTAGCGCTGCGAACACTTCTGTTTGCGAGAAGCTTTTTGACAGATTTTCATCATTCGAGAAGATCATAACCATAGTTACCTGGATTTATAGATTTTTCCGAAACTGTCGGTTAAGGAAAGAAAATCGAAATTTTGGGCCGATAAACGAATCTGAAATACAGAGTAGTGAAATTGTATTAATGAGATTTATTCAAAAAGAAGTTTTTTCTGGACCCGAAGATGAACGATTGCGCAAACTTCAAGCTATGACAGATAGTAACGGTGTTATAAGAATCAAAACTCGAATTTTAAGAAGAGAAGAAATGGTAACAATACTCTGCGAATGGAGAACATCATGAATAATCGCCCATTAACGTACATTTCTGAAGATGTCGAGGATTTAATTCCACTTACTCCATCTATGTTCCTGAATGAAATTCGAGAGTCTGGAGTTCCAGATTTTGAACAACTAGACGCGTCCTCTCTAACTAAGAGACTCCCTTATCGTTCAAAGTTGAAACAAGATCTTCGTATGAGATTCAGATCCGAATATCTTGGTCAGTTAAGGCAGAAATATCTTCATTTAAAAGACGAAAAGCCTATTGAGATTGGAGAGGTAGTCTCCAGCGACAATCTACGAAGACTGGATTGGCCTTTAGCAAAAGTAGTGGAGGTGTTTAAAGGTAAAGATGGACACATTAGATTGGTAAAAGTGAAAACCAAATCAGGTGAGTTCTTACGACCAGTTTCCAGACTGTTACCCTTAGAAGTTATATCGGGTGAGAAAATTGAACCTTTTCAGCAAAACCCAGTAGTAGCAGATACAACATCTGGTCAGCACCCAAATGTCACCAGATGATCACCAGACTGTTGAGGACAATCCCATTGTTAAAACAAGATATGGTCGAACTTCCAGACCAGTGAAAAGAACTATATATATTTGAACATTTGGACATTAAAAATACAGTTTTTAAGTTCAAAGGTGGGAGGATGTTGGAAAACCCGTAACGTAGGGAATTTTGTAAAAGAGTTACTGCGCAAGTGCGCCTGACGGGACTTTTCCCCCCCTTCCCAGAATGCATCACTTTTTGTTTTTTAATCTTCATGTCCTGTGTGTTCTATGTTAGTCTGTAAATAAAGTCTGTTTCTTGTGGATTATAGTTTCTTTGATCAGTGTAATATGTTATTTTTAATAAGAAGTTTATAGCTGTTCAACTAAGATAATTCCATGACCTTGAAGAGAATTCAGGTATGTAGATATTCTATTAATGTACCTAGAATTCAGTTTAAAAGTGTTGAAATAACAAAACTTTTAATTATCTTCCTTTGGAAAAAAAATCAATCAAAGCATCTCAGATTACACTTTTTAAAACTGGAGGTATAACTGTCAAGTTGGTAAATTTCTGAATACAAATTTTTTTCGGTGAATTAAAAAGAAAAAAAAAACCCAAATATCATTGACAAGGACAAATCAGCTATTTTTTGCATTTTCACAAAATATGGGTTTCATTCTACTCGCAGTAAAAAGAGTAGAAAATATTTTTTTAAAAATTATACACAACAGATTTTGCATAAGCATTTATAGTGACAATATTATCATACAATGAAAGCTTATTTACTGATCGAAACTAATTTAATAGATGTTAAATTATATATTAAGGTTCCAGCATAGTCAGGAATTACCTTCAAGTTGGTAAGTTACCGATTACAAAAATTTTCAACGAATTAAAAAGAAAAAACCTCAAATAACATTGACAAGGACAAATCAGCTATATTTTTGCATTTTCACAAAGTATGGGTTTTATTGTACTCACAGTAAAAAGATCGGAAAATATTAAATTTTTTAAAAAATTATACACAACAGATTTTGCATAAGCATTTATAGTGACAACATTGTCTATCATACAATGAAAACTTATTTACTTATCGAAACTAACTTAACAGTAATTAAATTCTATATTAAGGTTTCAGTATATTCACCAATTTTATGAAGTTTTCATAGTGGAAATATTTTATTTCTGTGAACAATTTAAAAAATAATGATGGCTTTAGCTCAGACGTGTATCTTAATTTGCCATAACCACAAAATATGTTGAATAGAAGAAAAGTATTTCATAATCTGAAATACTTTTCTAAAGACTTTCCTAATACTTTACTTCTTCATGAGTCTGAAAGAATTGCAGGATATAGAAGTCTCATCATTTAAATACAGAAAATCTAAAGCCGACATAATATAAAGAAAATTAATAATATACCATTATTTGTTTATTAGATATGAAATTTCGCATGTTCTTAACAAGATGCGGGAAGTCAGAAATGAACCACAATCTTCTCTCGGGATCAAAAATATGACAAATATTTAAAATTTTTCCTTCAGTGTTAACCTTTCTCTTCAAACGAGAATTCATTTTTGTAATATTTTTCATCCGTAACGTAATTTTAAATTTTTTCTTGGCTGCAAGCCGCAATTCTTTTTTTCTTTTCAAGTCATTTTTTCTCTTCATAGATCGACGGCACGCACTACACAGTGTTTGCTTATTTTTCTCAGAGAGATACCCAAGAGAACTAATAGACATCCTAAAATAAAATGAAACAATAAGTAAAGTTCTAGAACAAATGTTACCACCCACTGAAACAGATAAGAATTAGTCTTACCCTGATTCAGCTTTTTTGCAAATTACTAAATCATTAACACGCTGTAGTAAAAATGACAGGCTTTCAACATCATGCACATCAACATCGAGTGATATTTCTATATTTCCCAAAAAAATCTGAAATTTGAAAAGTAGTGTACTTTAATTTCTATTATTAGTAATATTTAACGATTAAAATTAATATGCATTAACAAGTAAAATCAATATACATTAATTCATTATTTCATGTATTCTTAAAGTAAAGAAATCTATTTAAAAAGTACTTATGATTACATTATCAACACAACAATTGGAGACAAGTGTTCATTACTTTTATATCTATTACATACACCTTTACTATTATACTTAGTACATTATTTTACATTATTTAACATTTTAAAATTAATCATTAACGATTTTAAAATTTAAACTTTTTCAAACAATAATATTCTGTACATGCTTTTACAGATGAATCCTGACAAATAAGAACTCGTCACTCACAAGAATATTTAGAATTCCATTTTGAACATATCAAATACTCTTGAGTAGATGCTGCTGTCCACCATTAATCTGATTTTTGTATATTTTCTAAATTAACCAAACAAGTAGAATAATAATTTTGCTGTTGTTCAGCTTCTGTATGAGATTCAACATCTTTACTTATATTAGGTCTTTTGTTTTTTTTTTTCAAACGAAGAATAACGAGAAGCTGGAGGTTTTCTCTTGCATGGTCTAACAGACAGATATTTTGGTAAATTAGGGAATAATGTTGGTATAGAACCTGCTTTTAAACGTAATCTCCCTCTCTCAAGAGTAAGGTCCTGTTCACATAGGAGTCCGTTGCGTAGCGTTAAGGAAAAGATGACGTTGAGACGAAAATAAACCAATCATAGGCGTTAAAAATTTCCTTGCTAATCGTTTGGAGGCCTATGATTGGTTTATTTTCGTCTCAACGTCATCTTTTCCTTAACGCAACTCAACGGACTCCTATGTGAACAGGCCCATAATATTGTTCCATCAGTGAGTGAAGTTGAATATAACCTTCCTATACACTCTTCTTCAAAATGCAACTCACAGAGATGGTTACCAACACTGAAAACTTTGTCTTTTCTGGGGATGGCTTTTCGCCATTTCTCCAAAAGTACACTATCCTGTAATAAGTAGAATTGAAATGAACAACAAACAAAATATATATTTATAAAATGAAAACTGTATGCTAGGTACTACATTGTATGCTAGGTATCAACTGTATGCTAGGTATCTAAGAGACTAGGTAGTCCTCTTAGATAACTTGTTACATTCCACAAACATATCAAATGAATTACAATCGTCAATGAAGGTAAATTTTTACTTAAAAATATGAAAAACATCAAAAACTAATACTTTAATATATATATATATGTAAGTATAACACATCTTTTGTGTGTGTGTGGCTAATGTCCCTGGGGGATGACAACATTACACCCCAGTCCGGTGTACATATGAATATAAGACATAGAAACAGACAAATGACACAATCACAGAAGAATTTTATTGACAGACGATGACACCGGCGATGGACGATGGGTTGCAGCTCCCCTTTCTAGACGGGGTTCCAATTGCAGGCGGAAGACTGACCGGTTCCCCAGAGTACAGCCAAGTCTTATGCGGGAATCGAACCCACACCCCCGGCGTGGCAGGCTGATGCCTTATCCACTTAGCCATTGGGCGAAACACATCTTTTGTTGATTAAATGATTATCTTTAGAGCAATAATTTCAGTAATTATTTACATTTGTTTACGTACAACATAGCTTTGTGAGCACCTTTTTTCTGAAATATAGGGATGATTGAAAAATAAAACATGCTTATTTCCGGCAGAATTTAAGCTGACTTAACTTTGTGTTCGCTTAAAACACAGCAGCTGTATTTTTCTCTCAGTATTATACAGCTTATATTAAAACAAAACATTAATAATGCTCTTACCTTAGGAGCAGAAAACAAACTAGGATTTCTCTGTCCAGTTCCTTTGTTTCTTTTTATGGCTGATTGATAGCCACTGGGACAACCAGGTGCAAAACATGTTGGCATATCTATGCACAGAATAAATTTAAAAATTTCTGAAACAATTTTCTAAAATACGTGTGTCCATATAATCAATGAAAAATCGGCTGAAGTGGAACATGTCGCCCCATCTGCTGGTGAGCGACCATAATCGGTCCATTTTTAGAGGAATTCCCCATAGAAGCTTACGTTCCTTCTTATAGCTTCATGAAGGTGAATTATTCATTGTGAAGATCTGTTGTCTTTCGTTTTCTCTCTTATTTCTCATTAATAAAATTATTTAAAGAAGTTGTTTTTTACAGTGAATTAAAAATACACGTACATCACGTGAACATCATACAATGATCTTAGGGGCCGACTAATCTCATGCCGCTTTGCAGTACCTTACGTCACTACAAGGCGGTTGTATGCTTACCACTTTGAAACATAAGTAGTTCGTGATATTTAAGGCTTTATATTTCATTTTATTCAGTCCTTTCTAATTTTTGGGTCAAATTCGCTGGATTTTTTGTTTGAACACATACAAAAGTATTTTTCAACAAATATGACTACTTGAAGGTTGGCAACATTTAAGAAAATATTTGGAGAGGTCCGTGCAGTGACTTTTGAAGACCCGTGGATATCTGTTTATCGTCTTTGGGGAAGCCGCAATTTGAACCGCTAATACGTGTCAGTTATTCAACGGCTTTTGTTGTAAGTAATGTGTGGTTTTACGTCTTTTGTCACTTTATGATGTCTTTTTTCATTTATTTGTATTATTAATTCTCTTAAGTGATTTAATTAATTAAATTCTAGATAATGAGTGCGAGAATATACATTGGAAGATTGAGTTATGATGTTAGAGAAAGGGATCTAGAGAAATTTTTTAAAGGTTATGGACGAATACGTGAGATTTTGATCAAAAATGGATTTGGTTTTGTGGTAAGCAACTTTCTTTGCTTTAATTCTGATTAATTAATTGAGCTCAACATATGTAAAATGTGTAAGGTCAATCGAATATATTGAATCAGATTCCATTCTAACTCACGTGAAATAAGAAATGGCGATAGCTCGTAATCTGAATAACCTCTGATAAATCTTTTCGGCGGCTTTTAAAGTTTTAATGGAATAGTTTGAGACGTGTATGTGTTTGGCAATCGTTCCATCTTCCAGGCGACGCTCGACCTTCCTCTCATCCTTTTCTCGTTTTCTTGAATTTTTCTGTTTGTGATAAAATTTTTATATACATACCCCACCCCTGTTTATAGTTTTTTTTCGTAATGTAGAGATTTCATTTTTGGTGGAAAGTATTAATTTTAATACTATTTTTTTGAAAGTTTCTAATACCATTGTGTTGAATTATCTTATGATTTTAAAATGGTATTTTATATTTTTAGTTTTCACGTATTGAATATCTAAACTTATCATTTGCACTCCTCATTTTTCAATAGGCTCATCGGTAGTTGGATCCTATAGGTTACTCTTTAGTGGGAATCAGCAGCATTTTGTAAATTTAAGCTTGTTTCACAATATTTATTTGATGCGTACCATTTTTTTTTTTTTTTTTTTTTTTGTAATTCTAGTTCTGTTAGGCTTTTAAATAAGGATGTGAGAACTGCCTCAAAAGGTTATATTTCTTAGGTGTGCTGAAATAGTTTTTGGTATTCTGTTAGTGTTAAAATTTAGTTAATATTAAATTTGGATGCCATTTCGTAAACTCCTTTTGCCCTTTGTTCTGAGAATATTAAATGTGTATCAAATGCTGATGTCTAAAACAATTATAATGAACAATAAACTAATCAAAATTTTAAGATAAGGAGTCAATTTTAATCGTCCTTTTTCAGGAATTTTTTTACTCTGATACTCTTAAAGTATACTAGGTAGGTTTTTCAACAAAATAGCTCTCCAACTAACATGAGCAGTGCATTCCTTATAAAATAAGATTTTTGTTTTGAATTCTCATGTTTAGCTCACATTTGCTGCAGGAGATTTTGGATTTAAATTCCTGTAAATTTGCTTAGCATTTTTTAAAACTTGGGTTGATTCCTAGCTATTGAGAATTTTTTTTTATATAAGGTCTCTTCCCCCCCCCCCCTTTTTTTTTTTATAGATCTAGCGCAAGCAGTTCCAAGACATGTAATCAGAACTGTCAATGTAGTTGATTTTCAATTTGGTTTAATTTCATTTGATATAGTTCATTTAACTGCAATGTTTGTTATAAGATAGGGTTTTTTAATATTAATAAAGAAAGTTGCCTGCAGCATATTTGGGGGGATGGTTTGCTTCAAATTCTATAAGTTATATAATTAGGAAAAATTGTTTGATAACTTATTTATAATTAGAACCTCTTCAGTATATGTATTTGAATTTTTTAAAATTGATTTTAGGATTCCAAAGGATTCAAAGGCCTTAATCTCGGGGCGTGTGAAAATTTTACCATTAAAATGGTATAATTATGTATATTTGTATCTATCAGTGAGCGTTATTGTTAAGATATGCATCATAATGTTAGCATTTTCCATTTGAAATTTTTGTATGCCCAAAGACTAAGGCCCGGAGTATACAAATAACTCAATTATGTTTGTATGTAAGATTAAGAGAAAAGAAATTTTTTTCAATTTACAATTGTATTTTTATTTATTCTATGTTGAAAACTGGTATAAGCATTATTAATATATATATATGTATTGATTGTCTGTTACATTTGTTCTTAAACTTATGAAATCTTGAACATTAAGTTAATGTGTTATTAAAAAAAATAATTTTTTAACTGGTTTAAAGTGCTTTAATCTAGTGATTATGATCTCTGATGTCAGTTAAGTTTTTTAACATAGTTATGTGTAACAAGTATAGTTGTATCAGTAAAGCTAAGGTTTTTAAACTTAAATATTGTTTTATTTTTTATGATTAGGAGTTTGACGATTATCGTGACGCAGACGACGCAGTGTATGAGCTGAATGGTAAAGAACTGTTAGGTGAAAGGTAAGATGAAAATTTTACTTTGAGAGAGCTGAATTCTCTCTCAATTACTGAGCATATTAGTAATTTATAGTGCATAAGAATAGGGAAATTTTTTATTGGGGAATTAAAATTTTCAAAAACTCCATGCTTGTGTTACAAAATGAAAATAATAGTCATTCATTAGCTTTGAAGTTTGTACTGTAGTGTACCAAATTTTGCATTAAAACTTGGTATGGCTATTACAGTCATCTGTATATAAAACTGGACTGACCTTATTCTCTGGTTTCATTTCACTTCATAAATTTTGGTTTCTGTTCCAAACGAGATGGCTTAATTTTTGTTGGTTATCTATATTTGCTTGTAATTTCTGTAGATCTCAAATGGCTAACAGGTAGATAGCATTTTCAGCTGATTGTACTTTCATAAAGAATTAATACTTCACAAGTTCTACATTCCATATCTTATCTAGATTTATAACTATTTTTTGTTACATATAAAGAAATTAAAAAGTATATCTAAGTATGTAATTGTATAATTTTAAAGAGCAAATTTATTTTTAGTGTGCCAGAGGGCTAATTTAAAGTAGTGTAGTAGTCAGTCACAGTAGTAATATTAGGGCATGAAAGTTAGCATAACTGTTAGCTATTGTAATGTTAACATCCCTGTAATGATATTGATTTCCACCTTTTTAGATATTACTGTTCAAGATATGAGAAGCAAAGTTGTGTTTAAAAAGCAGATGATTAAATAAATGAATGTAGAGCCTTGGGGGGGGGGGGAGAGAATTTCTTAGGAATGAATATATATATATACAGGGTCTTCGAAAAAGGTTGGTCACATTTTGAAAACTCATTCTAAAAGAAATTGAGCAAACACTATTTTTTTTCAAACAACTTCGTAAGTTTCCAAGATTTCTAAATGTAACTGGTATGCAACTGTGGCATTGTTGTGCAGAAGCAGTTTGATGTGGAAGAGGTCTTAGTTTGACTTTCCATCAGTGTAATGGAGACCGTTCAGGAGAAAGTTCATTGTGTGTTATGGTTAGCGGAGTACATATCTGTTAAAACAATTCAGCAAAATTGCCATCATGTCTATCGCAAACAACCACGATCTGTGAATAGTATGAAAAGGCGGTTCCAACACATTTCAAGAAATGGAAAACGTGGATGTACAAAAGTCACTGGGAAGGCCAAAACCTGCAATGCAAATGTTGAGGTCATTTGTCAGAATTGTGTGTGTAGCCCAAAGAAATCGATTGCGATGCTTATTTTATAACGTAATTCCTAAAACTAAGATTCAAAACGTGTTACACAAGTGTTTGAGGCTGCACTCATAAAGTGCAGTTGCAGCATGAAATTAAATCAACAGATGGTCTAAGACATGCTGAATTCGCAATAAATATACTGAGTAAAATTGATAACGAGTTATTTGAAGGGAATTTTGTTTACAGATGAAGCAGCGTTCCAAGTGAGTGCTTGTGTCAACAGGCATAACTGTCGAATATGGGGATCTGAGAAAATGCATGAAAGCGTTGAATACATTCGCGATTCCCCGAAAGTGGATGTTAGATGCAGATTGATGCATAATCGAGTTGTAGGACCCTTTAATTTTGTGGAGCATACAATCACAGGAGATGTTTTAGATATGCTGGAGCATTACATTTTCCCACAAGTGGAACAAATTGGATGCGAGGATGATATCCATGACATTTTTCAACAGGGTGGCACCCCTCCTCATTAGTCTCAATGTTCGTCAGGCTCTTAACAATAGATTCCCTAACACATGGATTGGTAGAGCCGGTCCTCTGCTATGGCCTCCAAGAAGTCCCAATTTAACCTCTGTACCTTTTTCTGGTGTTATTGTCAAGGACATTGTTTACAGCTTAAAGGTATGGGACTTGACACATTTATGGGAGAGAATTGTCGATGCGATTGCCATAGTGACACTGAAAATGTTCCGTAACACCTGGTAAGAGATTGCTCATATTGAAACTTATTATGGTAAAATTCTATTAAATTCTGTACATTACAATGAAAGAATTGTTTATATTGTGAGTATTTCATTAAGTATTATTATATGTAATGTGTCCAACCTTTTTCAGTGACCCTGTGTATAAATATATTTGAATTTCTGATTGCTGTGATATTGTAGGAATTATTAATGGAAATAAGTTGTAACTCCTTGACACACCTGAGAGGAAAACTTTGTTATAACTTTTTAAGTTTATCAGTGATTTTTAGACATGTGTATTTCATTTCACCTCTGATTCTAAACTCTTGGCACATAACAGTGAATGTAGAAAATTTTATGAGGTAGTTCAGTATGTCATGATTTTTATGGACAATAAGAGACAGTTTTCTTTTAAATTACAGAAAAAACAAGGTGTGTTTAAAAAAAAAAATTTCCTAAAAAAGACCAGAATACTAGTTAAGATGCATTTAAAAGGCATAAAAAGCAGTGCACATCAAATGAAGGGAACCGTGGCCTGTTAAAGCAGCTTCGTGGGAAAATGCCAGTTTGTGAATTGTATTTTAAAAATTAGACCATTACTTATGAAATTTCTTTTAAAACTAATTTCTTTTAAAAACTACTTGAATGTTGAAGCAACAGATACTAGTAGTTTAATGTTCTGTTTTTAAAAAGAAATTCTACAGTTTTAAAAACTTAGCACCCATTATTTTAAAAAGAAACGTATCTTTTAAGAGGGGACCTAAAACATCCATTCAGGTGTCATTTGACAGTTATTAAAATTCCGTGTAACTTCGTTTTGAATAAGTATCTGAGAGATTTATTGAATAACCCATTTAAAAAGCAAGTCATGGTGACTTTCGCCTTGTGTCATGTTATAGTCTTCAAAACACAGTAGTAATTGAATTTTGTGTAAGAGACATAAATTTTAATTTTTGTAAATATGTAAAATTTGGACTGAACCCTAAAATTTGAAGCCTATTATTAAGGTAATTCTATATTCCTGCATTGGTGTGAAGCAAATCAGTTGCAATCAGTTAGAAGCATGATCTGTATCAATGTGGTTGTGATGACTACATTTGGAAATTTGAATTAATCATGTTGAGAAATCAAAGTGCTCAATGTGTTCTGAACCACATTTGTTATAAATTTTGTGAGATGGAAAAGTTCTTATAACATCTCATTCATATTCCAAAATTTCTTCTCTATTGGTTATACACATATATCTTCAGGGAGAAAGCTGTTTTTAAAGTCATGTTCTAAACAATGATTTAAGAATTTAAATTCATTTAATAGCAAGATCTGAGTTTTTCAGAATTTAATTATTTTGATATGTGTAAAACTCTGGTCATTCCCATATTAAATTGAGTTAAAATGTCAGAAGGCAGATAAATTAAGAATACTAAAGGTTTGCCTCTGAAAAATAAGCATTAGAATGTATCTAGAAAGGTGTAATGTAAATACAGGTAGCCCTCCTACAGCATTGCATCTTACAACACTGTTTCATTCTAACACAATAGGAGAAATAGAAACCCTCATAACACTGCAACCTCTAACATGATAAAAAAAATTGCGAAAACCTTTGTACAACACTGTTTAGATGAGGTGTACATTTTGAGAAACTTTGATTTATCCATTCATATCTGAGTAATGTAAATAATTTGTAAATATATATATATTAAACTTAGAATATACCGTGTAGCAGGACTTTTTCTTTCGATTAGTCTTTCACAAGTGAAATTCTCACAACACCAACCATTGCGAGGATTACCTCTAACTTTTGGGGGGGGGGGCACGAATTAGGGATGGAATATCAAATTCAAAATATCGACTATTAATATAGATATCAATAATATATCAGCACCAAAATATCGGTAATACATTTTCCTTTCACTATGCAGTCAATCGTATTCGGAGGAATGATTGTATAGTAAAATAATATATGGTAATAGTAAGATAAAAAAATTATCGTAATTTAATTCAATAAGGAAATAACATTTCAATAAACAATATTTTATCAAATTAAAAAGTTTCTATTTAGAGATTGAAAGAAATCCTGGTTTGGGTGAAGCAATGGCAACAGTGAGTGTATATAAACATATTAATAGATATTCGAGTTAACCGGTTTCTGGACCAAAACCCTTCAGACAAGAAGTTTTTGCACATCAGTCCATTATTTAATTCAATAAGGAAATAACATTTCAATAAACAATATTTTATCAAATTAAAAAGTTTCTATTTAGAAATTGAAAGAAATCCTGGTTTGGGTGAAGCAATGGCAACAGTGAGTGTATATAAACATATTAATAGATATTCGAGTTAACCGGTTTCTGGACCAAAACCCTTCAGACAAGAAGTTTTTGCACATCAGTCCATTATTTAATTCAATAAGGAAATAACATTTCAATAAACAATATTTTATCAAATTAAAAAGTTTCTATTTAGAGATTGAAAGAAATCCTGGTTTGGGTGAAGCAATGGCAACAGTGAGTGTATATAAACATATTAATAGATATTCGAGTTAACCGGTTTCTGGACCAAAACCCTTCAGACAAGAAGTTTTTGCACATCAGTCCATTATTTGGAAAATGAAAAATTAGCTTCCTGCACCATTGGAGTCTTTGAAATGAACCAGAGCCATACTGGAGATAACATTTCTTCAATAATATTTCATATCATGCAGTAGTAGGGTTTGAAAAAAGAAAAACTAAATTCAGTGGTCACTGATAGAGGATCGAATATGGTTAAAGCTGTGAAAATTGCTTGTGGTAGAAAAAAAAATGTTTTGCCCATCTCCTCAACTTGGTCGCTTACCATTAAATTGAAGCCATACCAGAGATCGTGCCACTAAATGGTGAAGAAAGTGGTGACCTGGTTCAAATGCAGTGTTAGGACTTCATATGAATTGACAGCAGAAAGTAATTTGAAACTCGTGAAAACACTGGGGAATTCTACATACAAAATGATCGAGCGTTTTCTAAGCCTCAGCAATATCAGCACCAAACATGACAGCTGCAGAGAACCAAGATTTGCATGATATCATTCAGCTATTTGAGCCTCTTCCTAAAAGCCACAAAACAGTTATCAGGAGTTAAATACCTCACAGTCAATATCGCAATTCCAATAGAAATGGTGGTAGAAATTAAAATTTCCAAGATGTCACCTACATCTAATGTTGCCCAGAAACTGGTGGAAGGAATCTTGGAAGTGGCAAAAAAATAGGCCCATGGTTGAGGATGTAATGGCATTGGCCGTAAGTACGTTATTGGACCCCTGATGGAAGAGACATTTCAGGGACCCTGAGACTACTACCAAAGCAATTCGGGAACTGAAAGGAATTTTGAAAAGCATCCATTCACTGAAAAGTGGACACAGTTCCGATTCTGACAATGCAGAAGGATCTGGATCATCTTTCTTTGGTGAACACTCCAAAACGGTTTAGAAAACTGGAGGCATCGGCGTTCTTTAGGTAGCTCAGATTTTCATCAGGAAAATCTCAGCTACCTAAATCCTGCCTTTTGTTTGCGATCCCCTGAAGAAGCCAACATTAACAAGTGTCTGCTTTGTTTGTCCAATTGGATTGTACCCGGAACAATGTGGGGTTGCCAAGCTATATTTGGCTGCGACTTCAATATCAGTGCCATCTGAAAGAATTTTTTCTCAAGCCAGCAATATAATTAACTCAGCCAGAAATTATCCCACATTGAATAAACTTTCCTCCACTCAGTGGGAGAATTCTTTTTTTTAATTAATGGAGAATAATTGTTTACTCATTTTTTGTTATTTCTAGAATTCATTTTTATATGTTGAACAATTTTTGATTTTTTCACACATTTTTTGATTGTTTACATTACAAATTACTTTGCATATACAGTTGGCTGTCTGTTTAACGACTTTCAAGGGACCGTGAAAAATCATCCTTAAGTAGATATCGCCCTTAAACAGAATTTGTGAAAGATAACATTTCCCATAACGTTGGAGGGGCTAATACTGGGAAATATAGTCTTTAATGATATTTTAATTAAGTAATTTTTTATTTTATATTTGGATACAATAATTCACCTGTCTTCAACTCTACTTCTAATAAAGACCAAACTCAAGATATTTCAAAATATTTAGCCTTGTTTACTTGATTATGAAACTTTCTGACAGGTTATATAGTGGAATTGACTTTCAAACACATTAGTGAGATGGAATGACGTGGTATGATGAAAAAGACTTAAGATTAAACTATCAGGAAGAAAACTTCATGGTGGAATTGGCCTTGTGACGATATGGACAGTTTCTCCCAGGTAGTTGGGCATAGACTAATCAAGAAATACGGAGTTTAGGTTTTAAAACAAAACTGTATTTATTTACACTTTATACAATCTCTAATTATCTAGCATAGATTCCGTCCGAAAGCACTGGCGAGTTAAGAATTATTCCCTGAATAATCAGAGTTGCACAGACTGCATGATACGGCGCTAAGCCTGGGATTCAAAGTTCCAAAATAAAACGATGTCTGGCATTAGTCCATTAGAGAATGTTCGTTGAAGAATTTTCTATTCTTCACAGCCTATAACTTCTGTTTAACATTGTAGTACAGTTTTTTTATCCATTTGTTTCAATGGTTGAATATAGACCCTCATTAATTTTACAATTTTTCTGTATAAATTTTTTTTATCATTTATTTTTTCCCTTTGGCTTTGAGATTTTTCAACCCAAATTTTTATAAATTATAATTATTTCAAATATATTCTTTTGAAAAAGTGTAATCGATAACACCGGGAATATGATATCGATATTACAATATTATCGTAAATCAAATATCTATATTATAATACCTAATATCGAAGGGTAAATATCGATATTTTGATAATATTGATATCAATATCCCATCCCTAGCAGGAGTTGAATTCAGTTAGGGTCCTCTGCATATTGACTGCCGGACGGTTGTAGTATTCTAAAGTTTATACAATGAGGAAAATTAAAATATAAATAAAATGAGGAAAAAATATAGCATCGAATTTTTGTTATGGATCATATCATTGTTAAAAACCATGTTAAGGCTAAAAACATAATCAGAATCTTCAGTTTCACAGTTTGAAAAATTTTAAAAAAGTTTTCTACAATTTTCTGATTTTAACTGAACTTCTATTAAGGTTTAATTTATTTAAAGTTAAGTTGGGGGGTTACAAAGGTTTTATGGATATGACTGTTGAGGATGTTAAAGATTTATTATAAAAAGTTGTTTACGAAGCAGATTTGATGAAAATGGCATCCAAAGCTGTAAATCAAATCGATTCTGAGGACAATAAGCACTGATGAAGATTGTGAAATTAATAATTTAACATTGAAAAAATTACAAGAGGGCATAAGCTTAGCTGAAAATCTTGAATTTTTCTTGAATGTAGGCCCTTCTGTTGAAAAAAGCCAAAAATTCAAAAGGAGGTTGCAAAATTGTCTATCTCTATACCGTGAAATCTACAATGACCTTGTAAGAAACAGCAAACAAACCAAAATTGCAGAATTTTTAAAGAGGATAGGTGTAAAAAATCTAAATGAAGGTTTTGAAAGTGAAGGTAATATCGTTCAACCGAAATAACGCTCTTGTTTGTGATTATACTGAGCAGTGGTGAAGAAGAAATATATTAAATTAAGGTTGCATTAAATGAAATTTTTTCTTTTTGTTTTGTTATGCATACATTTATATATTTTATAAAAATTAAGTTGCTTATAAGGAATTTAAGAAAGTTTTTGGAACCTATCTACAGTGTTATAGGAGGGTTACCTATACATAAAGAATGAAAACATGTCAAATGACTATACATTTCTGAAGAAATGTTCAGAGTGTATTGTATATGTAAAAGGAGGGTTTATATTTGGAAAAATTTTACACTTCAGGCTACTATACATTTCTGAATTTTATTATAGATAAGTAAAGAAATCCTATTGTTTTATGGAACTCTGTTTAGCATAGATGTGGGCTGTGGTATTTTTCATTTGTTGATCAGTAAACAGTGCAATTTGTAGATATGGTTAATTCCTAATACATCGCCCCTATGTATTTCGCTGCGGTGGAACCGCCATCTTGGTTATGTCTCCAATCGCCAACTTGATGATGGGAAACATAACCAAGATGGCGGTTCCATCACAGAGGGAAACGTGAAATTAATTTCAACATGAGATAATATAAATGACAACATGTATTTCATTAAAAAATTATCGAGGGAAAGAAAGAAGTTAAATAAGGGACGTCGATTTATTTATTTTTATGTGGCCAAGCAGAACGTGTGTTTTTGGAATGGGAAATTCGGGAAAGTCACCAAAAAAATACTCATTTTTAAAACTGTTTAACCACAGAAAAGCACAAAAACACATATACAAAAAATAAAAGCTGAAAAATTAGAAATTTGTTCCCCCGCTAAAAAAAGTCAGTTTAATGTAAATAATTCATCTAAATAAATATATCAGAAAATTTAAAAAATGTAATAAAATAAGGGCTGTAGAGAGTGATGGCCGGCTGAAGAAATTTAACTTTTTAAAAAAAAACACACTTGCCAGTTATTCACTTTCGGTTTCGCTTATTTCACATTTTGTTGATTTTTCGGTGTTTTTGGATACCCCCAATTCATCTGTAATCCAAGAACACTGCATTTCTTTTACCCACAAATTAGTGAATTTTAAAACTAATTAAATCCAATTTACTCTCTCTGAACCAGGAACCACATCTAATTGATCTTTTAGTGTAATGTTTAGCCCCACTACCCTTAACACTACATACCCAAGAAAACCCATCATTAAGATCTTTCCTCTCAGTCATTTGCGAATTATAATTAGGACAATAATAAATACTAGGTATTAACCCAACATACATATAATAATCTATAATACTTCTCATACCCGCATTTTGTAAATCCCGAATAAAAAAAATCCAAATTAACTCTCCCATTCGAAAAAGAACGTTCAACAGGTTAATTTTTTAAAACAAGTGCGATATAAAATCCGGATTAAACTAGTCTACAGGTAAATCACAAGCTCTGATTGGTTGTAATTATTCAAATCGGGAACAATAAATGGTTAACTTAAAAGCATTTAACAACAGAGACCACATTTGGCATACTATCGCTAACTAGGCAAAAATCTAAAAACATTGCCAAAAAAATAAAGCGTCTGGGTTGCCGTGTATTGGGATTGAGCCGTAGATAGAAAATGAAATATTGAAGTCCTTTGAATAAAATAAGTATGTTTAAACATCCTGAAACTGTTGAAATTCTGATAATTTAAAATATGAATTATGACTTGCACAATTCAGCGGCTGCTCATGTAAGTTCCATTTGTACACAATTTTTAAAATTTTTATTTTAACAGAACTTGTTTTATTATAGAAGATATTTAATAAAATGTATACATTATTCTTAAATTACCTTGTGAATAGTTATGTTTTTTCTATTCTGCATCATTTTAAATTTCTAGATTTCAAGTTTCAGTATTGGTTAAATGTAGTTTATGAAATTTAGGATAAACGTTTTAACCATAGATTTTGAGTTGTAAAGAGTTTTAGAACATGTTAAAATTTTATTGTCAATTTTTCTTAAATTTCTTCTTTAAATCTTGTTTCTAGGGTTACAATAGAACACGCAAGAGGCTCACCCCGAGGTAACGACATGTACCGTGATCGAAATAGAGGTTATCGTGCTCCTATGCATAGTCGTAGGCGCCAAGGTGGAGGACGTGATAAGTAAGATTTATATTAATATTTCGTTTCGAAGCATATTCCTCACTTGTCTTTTTATTAAGTAATCTTTCATTCAGGTATGGTCCACCAACAAGAACTGAGTATCGATTGATTGTGGAGAACTTAAGTAGCAGAGTTAGCTGGCAGGTATGATAAATTGCTCTGCATTTTACATTTGAGACTTGTTTTACCCATCTATTTGATTTAAATTTAAACTGTCATGCATGCTTTAAAAGTTTAAGTAATTCTGTATTTTTTAACAGTTATAAAGTAATCAAATCACTTTATTATATGATATTGAGATTCAGCTTTTTAGCTTCTCATCAATCTGTATCAAAATTAAGCTTATTAAGCTTTTTACTTTTTATTATATGTAGTTTCTTTTCTTTAACAGTGTGCATGATAATTTCAGCATAATGTGATTCCGAACTAGTGTTGATCAGAACAGCTTCTAAAAATTATCCATTTCTTTCATTCATAAGTTACCATCCATCCAGCCCGAGATCCCTAAAGGGTTGTGATGTGCGCTTACGGGGTGAAGCAGGCAGGGTGCAGATAAGCCTGCTTTCCAACCAACGATGCTCTTAACGATTGGATCGCTTGTTGTGGTGCTACCCGTGGGACCATGGCTTTGCGATGAATATCGGCTACAATACACTGAGGTTGGATCAAAAGCCAAGCCCAAGGTTTTTCACGACCGTATAAATGCTTCTGCAATTTTCTGGTAGTATGGAGCCTAAGGTACAAGGGTCCAGGCCCTTTCCCTACACAACCTGGTGTGCAGCAGGTTCTGGGTTTCTTCGTACCCTAAAAGATTGGGCAAGCAATGTGTGGTGGTCCCTACGGACGCAATAGCCTTCCCTCTTTCTCTTGACGTCACTGTATTTTCACACAGGTAAAGCATTGATTTTCGGTTTGTTTTTAAAAAGTAATATGTTCTGAATCAAAATCACATAAACACTATTAATTTTTAATTCTTAACTGGGTTGCTTAAAGTGTGTAAATCCCAAACTTCCTATTGATGTCTATAAATCAGGTTTTGGAAACAAGCTGTATTGGAATTGGAGCAAAATAAATCTTTATCCAGTGTAACTGTAGAAAAGAGCCAACTGTTTATTTGAAGAACAGATTGAAGAAGGCCAAAAGTTGGAACTGTACAAGATTACTGTTCACAGGTTGTTCATCTTCCAGAGATCATCTGAAAGCAGTTCTGTCATTGTAAAGAAAACCTTCATCAACGCTAACCTGTTTAGGAAGGAATGAAATTTTAAAGGAAATGGAAGGATGGATAATCCAAGTTCGAAGTAAACATAGTATCTCATCAACTTATAAACTGAGCTTTTTGCCTGAAACAAGTTTGTAAGATACTTGAAGAATTCAACATGCTATTAGCAGATGAAAGCAGCTTCTAGTAAAAGCGATATATGAAAGAAGTTTTTCAAGGCAGAATCTTATGGGATGTTTATAAGAAGCTCTCAACATCTATTTTTCATTTTCTATCTATTTGTCCTGTTCTTTTAAACAGAAATGTTCGATTAAGAATTTAGCTTCTCCAAGCTTAGTTATTCTTTAAAAAGAAAAAAACCTTCTTACAAGTATTTCCACTTTGTGAAATATATCCAGAATGTTGTTAAAGATAATATACTGGAAATTTTAAAGAGATTTATTTTCTGAGCATGTTCACATTGTTGTGGTGTGCAACATTCACAACTATCGCAGCTTTTTATTTTATTAAAATCAGCTGAATATCTTGTCTCTGAATATTTTGAAAATACTTCTTGAACTTTCAAGTATGCATTTCAATTGGTTTATCCATTATCAAATTTTTATGCTATCACTGATGTTCACCTTTTAGCAAAAGTGCTTCTCTTTCTTTGTGTATTGTCATTGTTAAAATTTTCCTTGGACACTGAATCTTCAGACCCGAATTGGAGAAAACTTAGCTTGTTTGATTTCTGTAGAAGACATCCTCTAGGAAAACATCTGAAATTAGACATTTGGCTGAGATATTTTAATTTTTAAGTTTAAAACTAATTTTTTCAGGGAAAAATCTGAAAGGCATTTTCCTGTTTCTCTTTTATGTCTAGTGAAGGAATGGAAAAAGTATCAAAATTTTAACTTTAAATAAATCTATCATAGGTTAATTAATGAGGGTTTGGGGGGTACTTTTAAAAATGTAGTTTTCAAACTAAGGAAATCTTCATTTTTACTACTTTCATTATGTTAGATACTGTTCAATGTTAGGGTCTAAATGAAGCATGCTGTATTATTTTGGTATAGGATCTGAAAGATTATATGAGACAAGCTGGCGAGGTAACTTATGCTGATGCTCACAAGCAAAGACGAAATGAAGGGTATGTATATTTGAAGTCCTAGTATGTATTTTATTATAGTTAATGTATAGGTAACATTAACTGATGTTTGTGTGATTTGTACATTTTAATGAATTTATGTTCTAATTTCAGTGTAGTAGAATTTGCTAGTTTTTCTGATATGAAGAATGCACTTGATAAATTAGATGATACTGATCTAAGTGGACGTCGAATCAAATTGATTGAAGACAAGTCTAGAAGGCGCCGGTAAGTGTAATACTCTCATTATATAATTCATGGCTCCAATTGTGTGAAAAGTTATTAAATGCTTTCTTGTATGAAAAGTTTTTCATTTGGTTTAAATTTTGTTGTTTATTAATATCGCAAGAACCTTTTTTTACTTATTTTCATTAATATAATTATCTACTATAACTTTATTACATATAGAATGACTTATATTAAGCAAATATGGAAGGAAATTTGATAGTAAAACATTTTTAATTGCTTGTCATATGAGCTAATTAAATTGTGATAAGCTATATATTAAGTGGTGAATTTCAAATGGTATTTCTAATCTGTAGAGTTAAATACCAAACTCTCAAATCAGATAAAGGATGCCTTTTTATTATAATATTAATGGTCTTTTTGATCATTTTTAGTAAGTATCTCGTTGTCAAAGCTTTCCTGTAAGCTCAATGATAGCATTATAGAAAAAGAAATGTTCAAGTGTAACATTACATCTACTTTTGATTTGATCTGTTTAAGTACAATATGGGGAGGTAGTGTTCTCTGCAGATTAGAAATTCCTAAAATTCCCCCTGTTAAGCAAGTGTTGTGTATATGTATTAATCATTCTTTGTCTTAAATAAGTGCTACTTCTAAACAACTGATACTTGTTTTAAATTATTTTGATTTTGATATTTTATAACATGATTGATGTTAAGTATCTCTTAGTTACAGTTACTGTCTTTGGTTTGCTTCAAGTGATGTCAATCCTTTTATGCTAATTTTAATGGTGGGTTCTACAGTTTTGAGGCTCATCAGTTATGTAGCTGGAAGTTATGTGGTTGCTGCTATAGAAAACAATTCTTTAATATTTTTCTAAATGTGCCAGTCATGTTGTAGTTTTATAAAGACAAAATTTTGAATAGGAACAAATTCTTATTTAGATTATGAATGATTTTTAGCTTATGTAATTTGTTGGGATTAAGTTGATTGTAATTCAGTTTCAATGTAATTTTATACAGTTTAAATCTGTATTTTACCCTTTTATATACCTTTTTTATACCTTTACTGAAAATGATCATTATTTTCTGCCAGAAATTTACTTTTATTTATAAATTGTATGTATTGCTTTTCCAGTCTTCAAGTGGGACACAACTTTAAAAAAAAAATTATGGTTCAAGTAAATCTTCGAATTTTATAAAATTGTATAAACTGTTTTAAAGTAACCTTGGCTGTTGCCATTTTTTGTTATGTCAGTTAAATGTTATGTAGCTATACTATATTTTATTTTATCGTTTTTAAACTTTTTGAAAGTCCATATGTAAGTTGAGTTTTTATTAAACTGATGCCCCTTCCGATCAAAAATTTGACAACTAGGGCAAAAGATCTTTGGTTTTTTGAATTCTTTAGTTTTAATATTTTATAAGCTGGCTTAAGAATAGGGACTTTTTGAAACTATTGTTGTAATTAGGGTGGTCTCACCTTAGAAGTATAAATTGAGTGTCATTTGCATGTTCGGAAGCTAAACTGCTTGAATGGTTTACTATTGGAAGCTGAGAATGACATTTTTGAATGCTGAATATAGTTAATTTAGGAAGACTTATTCCATCATTATGATGAATTTGGTAAATTTTTAGTTGTGTCACATCTGAAGCAGGGGTGTGATATAACTCCCTTTTTTTATTGTAATTACCAGGTAATGTTATAGGATTCTTAAAGTATGAGGTTCCTTATTGTATTGAGAGTTCTAATCTGTTGATCACCTAAACAAGATTTATAACTTTCACTTAGGTAATGCGTATTTACTAGTTATCTCTTAAAGAGAAAGGTCTGTTTACATCTGACATAGTTTAAGTATGTTGTGTTGAAATTTATGTATTTGTTGTATTGTTCATATGCATGATGTAAAGTTTCCATCCCTTCTTAGGTCCCGCTCGAGGTCAAGGTCCAAGAGCCGTTCCCGTTCTGATAGCAGGAGCAAGAGTCGTAGTCAAAGCAGGAGCAAATCGCGTTCTATGTCAAAGTCTAGATCACGCTCAAAATCCCAGTCCAAATCAAGGTCACGTTCGAATTCACCATCAAAATCAAGATCCAACCGTTCTCAGAGCAAGAAGGAATCTCGTAGCCGCAGTAGAAGCAGGAGCATGAGCCAGGATCGTAAAAGTAGGAGCCGCTCTAAGTCTCATAAGAGCCGTTCCAGATCACGTTCTAAATCCTTTGAAAAACGCTCTCCATCACCTGTGCAAAAAGATGATGATGTCAGCAACTCAGCTGATGACAAAAACTGAACCCTTTAAATGTTTTAAAAGTTGGTGTTCTTATAAGTAATTGAATTTACATTTTTACATTCTTGTAATTACATATTTTTCTTTTGGGATTTATTGTATTTGTGTTAGTGTAAGCATCCTGTATCATATCTCCAGCAGGATATTTGATCTTGTAATTTAGCAGAGTATTCTCTGGTGTCATTTTCCTGAATTTATTCACCAGGTGATGGTGATTCTGTTTTGTAAAAAAGTAAGACTTGAAGTTGATTTGGTTTGATTTTAGACATTGAAAGTACGTGTGGTAGGCTCAACGCATTATTCTTTCTTGTATGTCCATAGTTCTATGTTTAGTTTACTGATGTTTCTTCTGCATGAGATTTAAACTAAATTTGTATGTAGATTTTCTATTTTTCTAAAAGTTAATTTTTGGTTTCAATGTATACAGAACTATTTTCATAAGTTAAATGGAAATATTATTCCCATCATTTTTTATTCATTCTTCTTTGATTTCAAATTAATCATGCACTGCTGTCCATGTTTCTCATTTAACTTGGGATGTGTCATTTCTTACTCATTTCATGCAGTCTCATTTTTGTAAATACTTGTGTATCTCAATAAAAAAACCATACACTTGTTTTCAGTTTTTTGTTTAATATATGAGAGTTAATTTCATTTTTTGTGTACACTTTATATATTTGCAGAACTAAAATTCTTTCTCAACTTTATATCTGGCCACAAGTCTATTAGTATCTTCTGTAGATACTAAACTGTACTTACAAGATATCTTTTGTAGATCAATTGGTGCATTCTTTCCTAGAATGGGAGTAGACCAAAAATAAATGTATGCCCAGTTCCTTTCCCCCCCCAGGTAAATTGTGCTTTAAGTGAGTTCATGAAGACCAGGGGTTGGCAACCTTTTTTACTAGGGGGGCATATTTCAGAAATGGGAGTTCGGCGGGCACCGCTCAATGAAGAGGAGGGGGGTTAATATTTAAACATGAAAATATTAATGGAACATAAATTTTTAATACATAAATTCAAATTTTAATTTAAACAGGATATTCTTAAAATTGATAATTAATGCAATATTTGACCTTCTAAATCTGCGGTCAATTCGTTATGTGGTACTCAAGTCGAAATACCAGTTCTCAGGCAATTGTCTAAATGACTGTCAGTGAGTACTTTGTTTTTCAATATTAAATACTTAAAATCAAAGACTCACAAGTATTTGTCGACGTGCAAAGAGAGTTCAGTTTTGGAGCACATTTTCTCAACAATGGGAAGATATTTCCATTCACTAAAATCCAGATTTTTTTTTCATTGTTATGTAATTTTAATTCATTATCATTTCTTTTATATATATATATATAAAATTTCCAGTTCTCAGTCCTCCGTATCGTAAATAACAAAATAGGTTGTGATTTTATGAGTCACATCGTCCCCTGTATGAGAGAAAGGTTAATTTAAAACTTCAAGAATACCTCCAATTCGTAGAATTCTTCAATTCTGGTATTAAATTCTTCCAATCAGAAATAAAATTGTTTAGCAAATTGATAGGTGGTAGCATTACCATCGTAATAATTTTCCACCACCATTTTTAAATTTGGGAAATGTGATAAGTTATTTTCTATGTGCGATTTCCATGGCACCAATTTAGCTTCAAATGCATCCATCGTACTTGTCAGAAGCAATATGATTTCTACCCTGTAGTTTCAAATTAGTTCCTTCAATTTTACATTTAAATCAGTTTGAAAGACTAGCTCAATTAACCAAGGTTTTTGCTTTAATTCTTAACAAATTTCATTCCTGGATAATATAAATTATTTCACCTGTGGAAATAAATTTAAAACCACTTTACTCGCCACTCTCAAATATCTAAACTTAAATAATCAAAAATATCTAAACTCTGAATACCTAAAATTGCTTCGTGGGCACTGCGTTGCCGACCCCTGATGTAGATCATTGATAATATTTTGTAAATTTCAAAAATTTTAATTAGGATGAAAGTACTTGAACATTATTCCTCAAACTTTATTTTTTTTTCTTGAATACTTAGATTTGTGTAGTATTGTCAGTTTCATTTTGGGGATTGGATCTTAAGATTTGTAGAACAATATATGGCCTTTCAACTTTTTTTTTGCTTGTTTGTTAAAATTTTATACCTTCAGAAGGAATTATTTTACATGAAGCATTTAGAATGTTTATTTATAACTAAAATATCTTCATTTATAAAACAGGAAAATTTTTTGAGTGTGGAGAGAGATGAGACTAGAATACTGGGCGGCAGCATCCAGGGCTTTGGGTGTTACCATCAATATTGGTATGGATGCCATTCTCACGATGAATGTGGGTGATGCGGCCTCAATGTGGTGAATTTAAATCGTAGGTGCATGTCAGTTTAGCTCTTGATTAGTAAAAATAGCTCTCCAGTAAAATGTAATCAAAGGGTTGATTATATTCAAATAAAAAGTAGTAAAAGGTTCAATGATTGTTATAGAATGAAATGCTTGCAGTTACATAAGTTTCTGTTAGCAAAAAAAAGTTATAAAATCTTAATGTAAAGATTTTGAGTGGCTGACTGTTCTAAGCATTCTTAATTATCTGCTAAAACCTTGTGTATTAGCAGACTTGGATATTCATTGAGATAATGCAGGATCTTATTGATGCTTTTTTTTTATAAATTATGATTGGTTTATATATATTTTTTTCAATGCGGAGGCACTTGTCGTGAAGACATTCACCACAGTTTTGCTGGCCATTTTATTATGGGGGCGCCATATAGGCAGACCAACATTGCCCTCTATGAAGGGACGATACAAACGGAGGCATTTTAGTGGAGCTTCGCCAGGGTTCGATCTGAGCACCCTCAGCACCGAAAACCAGCACGCTGTACCACAAGGCCGCGATGATTGGTTTATATAAGTTGGTTCAGTTGAAGAATTTAAATTTGGTTACAATAGTGTGACCACGATTTTTTTTTTTACTCCCCTTATCCTTTTTAAATTGCTGGAAAGAATTTTTTACTAGAATGCCTTCCATTAGTTGTTTTTAGGCATAAAGTGCAACATTTATTCAGAATTACTCTCTTGTTACATTAAATATCTAACATGCTTATCCTCATGATGCTTATAAATATTATAGAAATTGTAATTTAGTGTTTGTAATGAAATTAAACCTTGTCTTTTTCGGCCATGTGTATATTTTTTCTGACTTTTTGTGTCCACTTTTATGAAAGTGTCTAAGGTTTTTTTTAGTTTTGTAGAAATGTGTCTTCTCTCCTGATAACATTGGGCTTATTTCAAAGCAAAATCTTAGTACTGCATCAGTTATGTTTTACTGTGCTTTGTCCTTAAGTTTCCATCAACTAAATCTTTTGTCTTGCATCATCCGATTTTGTAAGGCTGTAAATATCTGTTTTTAAATAAGAACTCTCGCTGTGTGATGTTGATTCTTGAGGCACCTATAGTTTGAAATTCATCAATTCAGCCAAAAATTTCAATGAAGATGAGACATTGTAAGTACAGGATGGGAGTCTTTTACCTGAATACGATGCAAATGATTTCATGAGAATGGGCTTTTTGTTCTACATTTAGCTCTGTGTGTTGGTAGTTTCAGTCATTTGATGTAATGTATTTGTTCTTCAGCATTTCTAGGTAGGTATATTTAATGTACATGAGAGCTTTTGCATCATCAGTAGTTCAGTTTTGAAACCATTTTAAAATGAACTGTTGGGTGTTAAATAATTAGTCCAGAGGATTGGGTCTGCATGGTTATCTTGAGGAAATATGTGCTGTGAAATTTTTGTGAGCTTTTCTAGGAATACTGTGTGATTTATTAGAAATACCTTAAGGTAGTAATGTAATTAGTCCTATTTTTTTCTCAAATGATGGCTTTAATTTTGTTCTAAAGCCTTTAAAGGGGATTGTTTGTGGCCTTGAGAGAATATTTTTAGGTACTTTTGTTGTTTATGCTAAAACTATACCAATTAATAAGCAACATGAGGACTGATTAATTTGCCTTTGTTAATGTAGATATCCCAGATTCTTAATATTTTTATAATCTGGATTTATTTCTTTATCAGTTTGTTGCGGATCTTGAGAACTTGTTTTCAGTTTGTTTTTTTAAGTGCCATTCAAAAGTACTTGTGCTTTCAAGGTCCTTACCTGTTTTCTCCAGAGTCCTTAGTAAGTATTTATTTCCCAGTTGAAATGCAGTAATTTTCAGTTTATGACTGTCCATGATTGCCTTTATGAAAATGCAGGTACAGTGGAACCTCAAGGGGAATGAGAAGACTAAGAGTTTTCGAGGTACTGAGGTTCTGTTTAATGATAACACGGGAGTGTTAGGCAGGTTCAAGGGGAATGGAAAAGCTTCGATTTATCAAGGAATTAGATTATATCGAGGTTCCACTGTAATTTCTTTTGTTTGCTTTCTGTTTGTATCATTGAGCATGGTGAGAGTGCATATATATATATATATATGCTATGACACTGTATACCAACAAATTTGGTGAATTAAATGCAAGGATAACCAAACACTTTGCAACCTGTTAAAGTAATTTTGAAATATTAAGAATTTGTGAAGATACAGAAATTATCATAGGATTGTGTACGATTCTAAAACTCAAGTACATTTAAACGTCTAAACTTCAGAAAATAAAAATATTTGATTAAATCTTTTAGGTTCTTAAAAAGGCTACTACGGGTGCTAAAAATGTCTTAGAACAACCTAGTTTTATTTTGGAGAATGTGTACGAAACCTATTTGTGAATTCGTATTCTAATCAATTATTGGCGTATAAATTAGCGAAACTTGTTTAAGTTTCACGAATTTTGGTGATAATTAAAGTCCATTCATGATGATTAAACTTAAACCTTTGAATACTTATAAGGACTGACCGGGATCATGCTTCACGTCGAGACAATTACTTCAGTGTAACTGTTCTCGTGCATGTTTCCGTTCACCGACTTCAATTCTATAACTATATGTAACTGCGAAACGGCGTTGAAACGTTTAACTACGAGTAAATGTCGATTAGTAATTCTTATTTTCGAAACTTTAAGGGATGTCTTCACCAGGGGGGGGGGCAGCGGGACCGGAAACCCCCCCCCCCCCAGAGCTAAAATAATCTAGTACTCTAGATCAGTGGTCCCCCGGCCCAAGGAACATTAAATTATTTCCATTTTATGTACTGTGGTGTATTTCTCTCAGGTTAGTGCGACTTTGTCGGGTTTGTGCTAATTTATACCTTTGTACCAGAAGAAATCTTGTTAACTATTTTAAATTAGTTTATTGTTTATTAAACATTTCAAAATTATGAATTAAAATTGCATTCATAGCCCCCCTCATCGGGCCGTGGTAAAATTATCAAACGTTGACCGGTCCACGGCGATTAAAAGGTTGGGGAGCACTGCTCTAGATAGCCTAAAATGGCACTATTTAACACCTAATTTTCCAGGGGGTATGGAATACCCCCAGACACCCCCTTCTAGTCCACCCTCATAATAGGGCATTAGGGAAATGGACGACCCCTAGCACATGGAGGCCTTGACCTCCCCACCTGAACAAAATCCTGAGGTCGCCACTGGTCTTCACACAAAATCACTACCATGTGCGAAGCACAAGAAAGGAGAAATTTCGAGTTTAACACTATTTGGTATTAAAGTGGCCATCATAATAATATCGAGAAAATATGTTTAATTGGCTAATTGATCATAGTAGTTCGTGAAAAGTATTGATTTACTTGGAAATAGCTATAAGGTTGCACATGGACTGCCATTTGTCTACCCTGCGAGCTAATAACCTCTAAAACAGTGGTTCGCAACCGGTGTTCCGCGAGAGCCTCGGGGGTGGTCCGGCACCACATATAAAAAATTGCCCGATAAATGAGGATTTTGAAAGCAATGTTCATTGAACTAGATGGGTGGAATATATCCGATGAGTCGTATGTTGAATTAAAATTTATAATTATTTTATTATTAGAATATGATACGTTAGAGTGAAAGTACTTTAATCCTGTATCCCTTTTGCCTGAGGATTATTCTATACCCGGAAGGTTCCCCTCCCATCTCAAGTCGATCGGTGTGTGGGAGGGTTAATTTCTGGCTTAGTGGTCCGCAGACTTTTACGGGTTGGGAACCACTGCTCTAAAACCTTGACTCAATCAAGGGAAACGTGAAACTTTTTTTAAAAAAACATTCGTCTTAATATGAAGTAAAATTTATACGAGTCTCGAATACCTACTAATTTTTCCTCAGTGATCTTGGTGTCATCTTGACAGTGTTCTTCAGTTGTAAGATATTAAAAAATCGAATCGACGAAAGAGAATGATAAAAACAATACACGATTGACTTGTAGTCCGCTCCAAGAAAGAAAAAATTTATCAACTAAATTAGCTGATAATTTAGCAGATTGTTCTTCCCTACACTGTATTAAAACAAAAATTAATTTCATTGTATGGACGTATAATCGGTATTATGTTGTCAAGTATTGGTGACTAATCGCCATTTTTAGTTTTATACTGGATATGCACTTAATGTCTATTAACCCTTCAGCGGGCGCGCCCGTGTACAAAGTGCAACATTTTCGTAATTTTGAATGGTTTGTTTTTAACATGTAAGGTTTGAATGTTCTAAGCAGTTTCTATTTATAGCTACACCCTTTCTAATGAAGATCTGATTTTCTGACTCTTGCATTTCGTTCCATTCAATGATAGTCGTAATTTAACCGTGGTAAACCAGCGATTATACTGGATTACAATACCGCAAATGGAGGAGTTGATGCAATCGATCAAATGTGCAGCTATTACACGGTATCCCGCATATCACGAAGATGGACAATCTGATTGTTTTTATGTTTTTGGACATAATAGGAATGAATTCGCAAGTTGTCCTTAGATCCAATAAACCGGACAGTTTTGAAATAAGGCGATTGTATCTGCATTCTTTAGCCTTTAATTATAAATATATCTCAATATTATCAACATTTTATACCATTTTTAAAACGCAGAATTATTATTTTCAGTCTGAAAAAAAAAAGTTCATTAAAAAAGGAATAATCAAGGTTGAAAGACGTTGCACTTTGTGCCACGCGCGCCTGCAGGTGTTCCAAAAATTGGCGTGCACGCTGAAGGGTTAATTGTGATTATTATAATTAAATCTTGATGTGAGGCGTTAAAAGCTAATTTCGCATCATCAATCCCCATGCTAAGCAGTGGGGAATGCATATCTTAGACTTCCGGCTTATGCGTGTAAAAGAATCTTTATGTGCAATGCGTGAATTTTCAAAATATTTTTTGAAAAGTTTAGCTTTGTAGCAACAAACATCAATAGTTTTGCAGCCTATAAAATATTAATTAGTAAAAATTGCATGGCCAATGTGTTTTCTTTTGAGGTAAGTATTAAGATGGGAAATTCCCCATAGATTAATCCTGCGAACGGAAATCTGGTATGTCATCAATGACATCACCCTATCACTTTCGTTCAAAGAAACTAATGATTTGTAAAAGAAAAAATTCTGTCTTGCAGGAATCGGCCATTATCAAAACAATGCGCCAAAATTTGTAAAAATGAAAAAACAAACAAACCTTGCATCAACTCATATGTAAGTATATTTGTAACATCACATTTATATTGAAGACCAAGGAATTATAACTTAGTGAGAGACAAACAGTTGTTTATTTTGCTATTCAAGACCCATTATCTATTTACAGACATGCAGATTTACTTTTTTTTGGGGGGGGGGGGGGGAGGGACATGTAAAACCAATTGATGAGGTTCTTTGAATCTCTCTAAGATTAAGAAATTATTATTGTTTTTTTCAAAGTCACACATCCCTGCAACCGCGCGGGAGCTAAATGAAACAAATTTACCGAATAATGAATAATTAAAAAATTTTGAATAGCTAATTCATATTTTTTTTAAAATTCAGTAACTATTGTTGCTGATATAATAGTATGTCAGTCATTAATATAAGGGAAAGTGTTAGTGAGTGAATGTCATAAAGGGGCAAGTAACATTTGGTAATTTTTTTACTCCTTTTTGATAAAGCAGTTTGACCTTCTTATTTGGGTTGTTTTCTGGCGATAATTTTTTATTAAAGCAATAAGGCGAAACGTCGCAACGTCACTGCCTACGTCAGTTTTCTTCTGCTATAGATGACGTCATTATCGGGTGGCAGAAAACAGAAGCAGTTCCTATGCGTTTGCATGTGTTTTTGGACAATACCTTCATTTTGAGTTAAATAATTTAAGTTTATTTATAAAATTCCTCATATTAGTTGTATGTAACAGGTATTTTAACACTTTTTTTTAATATTTCGCAAGGTTTAAGAGAATATAATGAGAATGATTATTATTATGTTGAGATGTATAGATATCAGGATAAGTTACTTCAGGCCAGCGTCTTGTATCGTAACTCCAGTCTTTCTCTGTCAATAAATACGGGTCACATACTGAATAAACCTTTCAGGGCTGTAACTGAATGTTTAATTTAGTGATATACCTTTGTTTAGATACCGTATCTAAAGACTTTGCGTAATCTGAGAGCATTTTATTCAACAAGCTGTAAGAATGCTCATTGAACGCCATGTTAAATTATGCAATTTTTTGTCATTCCTCGCCAAACAAGAAGTAAAATCTGCAAGAGTTGAGATGTGACATGCTGCGAGACATTGCCCTATAATATGTTACAGGAGAAAAGTGATGTATTTTTTAACAAGAAAATAAGAAGTAATTATTACAGTTAGAAATTCAGATTATATGTAAAGAAATCTGAAAATATTTTAAAATATACTTTTATGAAGTTAAAATTATTAGAGCTCAAAAAATTCTAAACACAAGTTTGATTGTATCCAAGCCTTTAAGAACATTTAGAGCAGCTTTTCATGGCCCTCAGACCAGTAAAATTTCGCGGACCGGTGGGTTTTCTTTAACAAAAAAATTTATTAGGTATTAAAGAACTACTACATAAGTTAATTTAAACATTTTTATTATCCTTTACTTCCAATAATATTCAAATGTAAAGATAAGTAATTATTGTAATTATATATAAGTAAATAAACCATTGAGAAAAATCACAGAAAATTATAAAAAATAATCACAAAATCATTGCATATACAGTCCGACCACAGAAGCGAGGTCCCTGGAAGCTGTTACGCATGCGCGAGAAAAGCTAGTCTACTTAGAAAATAGGGGAAAACGTCATATTTTCGGATGTGTTTGTTTATGAAATACGGAATGTATTTCAGACTGCTTTTTGCCCGCAATTTTAAAGTTATTTTTAAAACTTTATTTTTGATCGAATATGTGAATAATACTTTCAAAATAATAAAAAGAAAGAAGCAAATCTATTTAAAAAATAGGAGTGTTATAGGAGTGGATATTTTCGAGTGTGTTTGTTTAAGAACTGCGAAAGAATGTTTTCAACCAACTTTCTTTTTCAGAATTTTTCTTTTGATTGAATGTATAAATAAAAACCGAAAAACATATTAAAATGAGGGTTTGAAAAATTCCATTTTTAAGTGATATATTGTAATAATATAAATATATATATATATATATATATAATGCAATAAAAATAATATATTTGATTTACAGTTTTACAATTTGCAGAAATAATTAGGATATACAACTCAAAAATTTCAATCTTTTGTGATTAGCAATAAAAAATTTAAAATGAATTTAAGATCTTTCTCATAATTTTATAAATAATCGAAGTGTGAATATGAGATACAAATTTATAATTTCAGTCTTCTATGATAATTAAAAATCTATATTTAAAAAATGCATTTTATTGTAAATTAAATTAATTTAAAAAATGGTATATTTACATTCACTGTGATATTTATAAGAGCTGCAGAAAAAATACATCAGTGATCGGTAAAAAAAATTTTTTTTTAATTTTTGTATCAAAAACTATCAAATAAAATGAATGAAAAATCTAATATTCATCTGATGAAATATCCGAATCACTGTCCGTGTCCGAAATATCTATTTGCAGAGGATCAACCAAATCTTCAATCACACCATCCCTTTTCCAATACATATTTTCTAATGAAACAACATGAGAGCTATTGTTGATACTATTGAATTGTTGGTACTATTTTATGGACAGCATAAAATTCATGAATTGTTCTTCGAATTACATCGCAATCAAAATTATCTAAAGCTACATTTTCGGTGGTTCTTTTTTCCTGACGTTTCCTCGGAGATTCAAATTTTGGAGTTTCTTCACCCTTTGCTTCTCTGCGTATTCTTTTTACACTGGACATTGATATCTCGGTCATTTCACATTTCCTTCTAGTGTTTCTTTATCACACAATTTAATTACATTGTGTATTATGCGTTTACAATCACTACGGAACGGCTTATTCCTAGCAGTTGTGTTGGGTAAAGGATCCATTAATTTTAATATAATAATCAAAATAACAGACGAGGAAAAAGCAAGCAAATGCAGTTAGTAACCAATTCTAAAGAATGTCGAGAGAATACGAGACTTTTCCCCCTCCTTCCTCAGCAGCCTTACCTACAAGGTGAATAGAATCGTCTTGGCACTATGCCAACCGTGGTTCTTCGTTCTGTGGTCGGACAATAGATACAAACAAACAAACAAGAAAATCAGTTTAAATATCTATAATTTTTTGTTCATCTATATATATAAAACAGTTCCGTAACTGATTCATTCACTGACTGACATACAACGCACAGACTAAACCGCTGGACCTAAAGGGCTGAAATTTTGCATGGTGATTCTTTTTATAGTGTAGGGGTGCACTAAGAAAGATTTTTGAAAAATTCTTAGATTTTTTTAAAATTAGATTTTTAAGCTGTTTTTGTAACTTTTTTTAAGTTTGCATTTAAAATAATAATTTGAGGGTTTTAAAATTTATATCACGAGAAAGATCATAAAATTCCTTCAAAATGAGATCTTTTTCGAATCTTTACCTCCCTTTTCTCATTTTTGGTGAATTTTTAAATGATTAATTTTTTAGAATTTAATTTATTAAATGCTGATCACGTGATTTCTTTTTCTGGTACTTTAAATAAATTTATCGTCACGTGCATAAAAACTAAATAGGCAAAAAAATATTTTTTTCTTGCTAATGCGGCAGACGATTGGACATTATTTTGTCTATAAAAATATCCCTTACGATTTTTTAATAAATATGTTTTTTTTTACATCAGTTGTATACATTGTTCGTCGTATTTATTATCTATATATATAAAACAGTTCCGTAACTGACTCATTCATTCATTCATTCATTCATTCACTGACTGACTGACATACAACGCACAGACCAAACCGCTGGACCTAAAGGCCTGAAATTTTGCATGGCGATTCTTCTAATAGTATAGGGGTGCACTAAGAAAGATTTTTCACAAATTCTTCTTAGATTTTTTAAAATTAAATTTTTAAGCTGTTTTTTAAACTTTTTTTACGTTTGCATTTAAAATAATACATTGAGGGTTATAAAATTTATATCACGAGAAAGATCATAAAAATTCCTTCAAAATGAAATTTTTTTCGAATTTTTACCTCCATTTCCTGATTTTTGGTGAATTTTTAAAGATTAATTTTTAGAATTTAATTTATTAAATGCTGATCACGTGATTTCTTTTTCTGGTACTTTAAATAAATTTATCGTCACGTGCAAAAAAAAAAAATAGACAAAAAAATATTTTTTTCTTGCTAATGCGGCAGACGATTGGACTTTATTTTGTCTATAAAAATATCCCTTACGGTTTTTTTATAAGTATGTTTTTTTTACATCAATTGTATACATTGATCGTCGTATTTATTATAAATATATATATATTTATTTTTTTTTTGGAATTAATTGCAAACATTGACTATTGTATTTAATTTCAATGTACTCCGTAGCGAAGCGCGGGTTTTCAGCTAGTAAATATATATATATTTATATTTTTTGGCATTAATTGTATACATTGACCTTTGTATTTAATTTGAATGTACTCCGTAGCGAAGTGCGGGTTTTCAGCTAGTTTGGCATATAATGCATATATGAGAGGATTGCTGCTGCTCTTCTTCAATTAACTTTTCAATTGTGGGTTCTAAATAAGTCAAGCTAAGTCGGAGCGATGAAACAACCGAAAGCCGATTTCTAAATTTATTTTTTATTACAGTCCTATTATTATTGCAACCCTTTCTCAGCTGTGGGCACTCCGTCCAGTTTTTAAAAAAATGCGAGACGTAACAACTGCATGAAGCTACAGAAGCTCTGTAGCTTCATGAACAACTGACAAATGCGAGCACTCTCCAATGTTGTCAACCTTCAAACACAAAATTGCGGATTCTAGATCCTATAATTATGGGATTAACGTAAAATATATCGTATAAAATATTATTATTATTATTATTATTTCTTGAATAAGAATTTTTTTTTTAAAAATCGCGGGCAGGTAAAAATATCCGAGGACCAGTCAAATTTTTCCGCAGACCGGTGCCGGTCCGCCGGACCAGCGGTTGGGAATCATTTATTTAGAGCAGTGGTTCCCAACCGGTGGTCCGCGAGAGCCTCGGGAGTGGTCCGGCAACCCATATAAAAAAGTTGCCAAATAAATGGGGATTTTGAAAGCAATGTTTATTGAACTAGATGTTCATCCGATGACTGTCAGGTGTTGAATTAAAATTTCTTAAAAGTTTAACATAATTATTTATTATTAGAAAATGATATGTTAGAATGTGAGTATGTTAATCCTGCATCCCTTTTGCCTGAGCGATATTCTATATCCCCATAACCCCCCTCCCCTCCCTCCCCCAAGTCGGTGGTGGTCCGCAGACATCTACGGGTTGGGAACCACTGATTTATATATATATATATATATATATATATATATATATATATATATATATATATATATAATTAAATAAAAAATTATATAAAGGAACCTAACTAAAGAGACCTAGAACGTATTTCGTGTAAACATATTTAAACAATTAAGATATTGTAGAAAAAAAAGTTACCAGAATGTAGGCTTAATTGACTTAATTTTTATAAATGTCAGGTAATGTTAGAGGACAAGTTTTTAATAAAATCCAAGTTTTATTAAAAACTTTGGTTTTATTCTTTATATTTGTCTCATAAAATCCCGGACTATACAACTTATTTCAAACGAATATTCAAATATATACGAAGGATCGTAAAATTTTTTTGTTACTTTTGAACGAGTTTATTCAAGTTTTCTAAACAGTTCGGTAAAATACATAAAATAACAATGTGTGAAAATACAAAATAAAAATTTAATATCGTCAATTATAAGTCCTTCTTTAGCGAATAGATGGCGCCACCATAAAATCTAATTTACCTCTTCAATGTGTTTACTGGTATGTAATAACCACAAAGGTACAGGTAATAACCATGAAGCTACAGAACATTACCATGAAGCTGTAGCTTCATGGTAATAATTATCGCCCAACAAAAAGCTCCAAATCGTCGGAAAATCCAAGATGGCCGACGTGGCCCCAATATCTAGACCTTTCCACCTGCTTTTTATAATACAGAAAGAAATTCACTTTTGAAAACACCTTCGCCGCACATTGATTTAAAAAAGTAAATAAAATAAACGATTTTCTTATAGCTAATACTATAATTTTTATTTATGTTTTTAGCACGATGTCTTGTGTCCTCGGTAGTATAGTGGTCAGTATCCCCGCCTGTCACGCGGGAGACCGGGGTTCGATTCCCCGCCGGGGAGATTTTTTTTGTTCTCCATCTATCTCCCTATAAGTTTATGTTATTGCTTAGTTGTTGTTCCCGCGTTGAAATATACCTTTTTTAAGTTATGAAATTAAGGCATCTTATTCCAAATTTAGACAAACACACTTACTTAATTCCTCTGTCGAATTTTTTCGACATATTAATTTAAATGTTTATAGCATGATTTACAAAAACAAATAACGGATTGAGGTTCAGAGGATCATATACTCGAGAAAAGAAAGGAAAATTTGCATTTAATATATATATATATATTTGTGAGCAAATAAAGAAAAAGGAAAGCGATTATTTTGAGTATTATTACACTTTATTTTTAGTCTCTGGTGTTAAAGCATATATCCTCATAAATAATTGTAATAAAAATAATTATAATACCTGGCTAAAGAGCTAAAGATGGAAAAATGATAAAATATTATTCAGTAAAATTATCTATATATTTAAGTTGCGAAGCCGACTTTTTGGGCAGTCCGTGAGAGAAAACTACTGCATCCATTTACTCCATTTTGGTCTTAAACGAAAGACTGTGATCTGTAGATTTGTCAAATTTGGTTTTTGTAACCGCTTTTTATATTAATTAGCAATAATTTACAATTAAAAAATGGATTTATGCGCATGCTGAATGGCATGTTTAAATCTGGATTTAGAAACGCACCGTTTCTGCGCATGCTCAGTGATATGTTTTAATGATAAACACGTTTATTCCGAGGAGTCTCTCTAGATATCTCTCTGCCATTTTTATTTTTATGATAATTATGTTTGTGAAATATACGATTAAACCTGATGGAAATTTTTTATTTCGAAATGTTTAATTAGCAATAATTTACAATTAAAAAAAATTGCTCTCTGCGCATGCTCAGTGACATTTTTAAGTCTGGCTTGAGATACTCACTAAGCACGAGACCGCTTAATCACACTAATTTGTTTCTGCGCATTATTATGATTTTCAACATATGGCAATGATGTGTTGAGTATAATTTGTGTATTAGTACATTCATTTACTATCTAGCCGTCATGTTTTGACGGGTACCAACTAGTTACATATAAGATTAGAAAAAAAAAAAAAAGAATCATAATCAGACGCAAATATGTTTGGTCAACGACCTTCATACTCATTCAGTCACTAATTCTTTATCGTTTGGCTATCCTACACATCGAACAACTGCGCAAAAGTATAAAAAAGGGAAGACATTTTTACACATTGCTTATTTTCTTTGTGACTGGAGTACAGAGACTTATTTTATCACTGAATAATCAGTGAAGCGATGTTATAGCGAGATTTTGTTTCCTTTGAGAATTTCTCTTTTCTTTGTACCCTCTTGAAATTATCAGGTTATTAACGCATCCTTGAGAAACATGAATGTATGACTCCAGAAGAAAAAAAATTCTGAGAGGAATTCAAATCTGTATATGAAAACAGCATTTTCTTTTATGATTCACTCCCTGCGCACAGATAGGCTCTATAAGGTACGAATGAATGGATAGGGGGAGGGTGATGGTGGAATTCATCGAACTGGGGGCATAACAATTTATTTATTTTTTTTTCTCTCCCAGGTTCTTTCAAATACAGAATTTTTAGCGTGTGCAATTTTTGTCTTTTTAGAGATGTAGTTCCGAACAACAAGAGTAAGCAGACACTGATATTCGATTCATAAATAAAACTCATGCGTCTGAATGTTTTAATTCGCTTGAATCAGGTTTGAAATTTCTTCATGTATAAAAGTATGCTTGGAAAAATGGTAAAAGAAATTTTATTTTAACATATTTTTGAAAAATTTGTAGTAAATATATGATTTGAATATAGATTCAAATTGTTTCTCCTAATCATCTAATCTTTCCAACTCTGAAATACATCACTTATATCAAACGTAATGTATATTATTAAATTTCTAAATATTACGTTTGTAATAATTAAATTTTTGAAAGAATTAATTTTTAACTGTGGTTTCAAGTACGTCAAAATTTTTGAAGTAAGAAACTTTTATAGGCATTTAGTACTACGGCTTAAGTCCGCATTTAGTCACGGGGATCTAAATATATTACTGTTACTGATAGAGTAAATTAAAAAATATCCTCTTGGTTTCAAGAAAATACCGTTCGATGTTTTAGATATGAAATAAAATTTTATAAATGAGGTTCTTAACAGCACATTAAATGAAGAGATTCTGCCCATATCCACAATCATCAAAACAGAAAATTGAGTTTTTCTCAGTTTTATTTTGAGAAAATGCCAATGAAATTAATGCCATGTTCATTAAAAAATATCCCGCTATAAGCTATTGTGGAAGACTGAGAGACACAATAAACGTATTTTAACCTTAAAAAAAGCAAAATAAATAGTAGTTAATGGCTAGATAAACTTAAGTTTTTGTTTTTTAGTTATTGCACTTTTCTGATTTTATATATATTTACATTACTTTTTTTTTTTTTGAGCGATACAACACCAACTTTGTTGTCGAATTAAAATTATGTCAGTTCAAGTTTAATGATCTAAGTTTTTTTAATATAGTTAATATAAGAATAAGATCTTCGATATATTTAAAATGTGTTTTTATCTAAAGTTAATTTGATTAACTTTTGTAGTAAATATAAAGGTTGTGAATTTTAATATCTCAGAAAAAATTAGTTTTAAAACTCTTTAGGAGATGGCAGCACCAGTTATAACAATTCTTCAAATTTAGAAATTGAAGACAGACATGCGATGTTATTTTTAATACAGAAAATGTTAAAATCAATATTTTTAATTTTATAATTTCAAAATTATGTTTAACAAGTATTTTAATCCAAGTGAAAATTCAATTAATTTATTTTATCATTTAAAAGTGAAAATAAACCTCATTACATAGAAATGAATATTTTCGAACTTGGGCATACTAACATTCATGCGGCTGACTCTACAGTTTACCATAACTAACGATTCGATATATCCAATATTAATGAAGTGTGATCAGTTAAGACTGCTGAGTAGTAGCCATATTGGATTCGCTCAGCTAAGCGTTAACCTATGGAGAAAATTTTTCGGACGATTGTCGACTTGGATTTAAGGATTTTTATTATTATTATTATTTTTTAAATTTTTTTTTATTATTTATTTATTTATTATTATTATTATTATTTTTATTTTATTTCATTCTTTAAAATAAATGCAAAATAATATTTTAAATTTTGAATTATTCGGGAAAAAATGTGGTATAGTATGTTTTAAACGCCATTAATTTTCTTTGGTGGACGGAATGTCTAAAATACAGGATGTCCATAATTAAACTTCTCTACTTTAAAGTTGTCTACAGTCGAAACTATTGTTCAGAAAGTTATGAAATTTTGTGTAGGACTTATTAAAAGGATTGGAATTTGTTTGAGCGAATAAAAAAAATTAGTTCAAAATTTCACCACCAGAGAGCATTTTTGATGAATTACACATTTAGCCAATATATACTATAGTTAAAAAAAATTATTACAACAAGACATGTTCAACATGACGACCACGACCATCATTTTCAGCTACCATTTGAAATCGTAAGATAGCAAGTTCTACAGTTGACCGCAGTTCTACAGTGTCCGGGGAAATGCTGTCTTTCAGATCAGGTATAGTTCTTGGTTTATCAAGACTGACTAGATGTTTCACGTGCCCCCAAAGCCAAAAGTCGCATGGGTTGAGGTCTGGGGATCGGGGAGGCCACACATTAGGAAAGTTGTGGCTGATGACACGTTCTTCTGTAAAGTGAATTTCGAGAACGTTCTTAACACGAAGGCTAATGTGTGGAGGAGCTCCATCTTGCATAAAAATTGTGCGTGAAAGGCACTGACGTGATTGCAGATCTGGAACAATTTTATTCAGTAACAAGGATGCATATCGCTCCCCGGTGACCAAGCATGTTACTGGACCTCTAGGACTTAATTCCTCGAAGAAATATGGGCCGAGAATAAAAAATGCAGAAAATCCACACGGTTACTTTCGGTGAATGCATCGGAACATCTAAGATGAAACGCCGATTTTCTGGTTCCCAAATTCGGCAGTTGTGAGTACTCACCGAATCGTCCAAATAAAAGTGTGCTTCGTCTGTCCAGAGGATATATCAAGGCCATTCTGCATCAACCTCAAAGCGCGCAAGAAACTGAAGTGAGAACCGCTGTCGAGTCTCGAAATCATGTGTAAGCAACCTCTGCACAAATTGAAGCTTGTACGGATAATACCGGAGGATATTCCTCATCACCTTCTGGACAGTTGAACGGGCAGATCCAATTCTTTTGCCACACGACGGATACTGGTACTAGCCTGTTCGTTGGAAGCTTTGTCCTCTTCCACCCTAAGCGCAACCTTCTCTACAGCTTCTGCGGAAACAGGTTTCCTTCCAGAACGAATGTTAAAAGAACCTGTTTCTTCAAATTTGGCCACCATTAATCGAAATCCTTTAACAGTCAATGGACCTTTTCGTATCTCCTTCAAACTCCGAAATTTTCGCAAAGCAACTAGTGCTGAATTATCGTTTTGGTAAAAACATTTTACTAACAAAGCTCGATCTGGTAATCGTAAAGATGACATTCTGATTAGCAATAGCAAGCACGCTGAAAACAAAATCTCCGTGAAAGTTTCTAGGTTTTATAATAGCTTCTGCTCTACGTCGACAAAAATCAATTTGCATATTTGTTTCTTCTTCGTTCCTTCAAATATTTTGTCCGAAAATTAGGTATCGAACAAGTTTCCGATCGACTTTGCAATCACTTTAAAGATTGTAAAATATAATGAGTATGAGTTATTGTGTAAGGGTGACCTATGGATAAAAAGATGGTGAAATCTTAAGTATAGAACCAGTCGTAAATGTGTAATTTATAAAAAAAAGCCCCCTGGTGGTGAAATTTTGAACTAATTTTTTTTTATTCGCTCAAACAAATTCCCATCCCTTCAATATGTCCTACACAAAATTTCATAACTTTTTGAACAATAGTTTCGACTGTAGACAACTATAAAGTAGGGAAGTTTAATTATGGACACCCTGTAATTCTAAAGATACGAGTTTATTTGAGATAAGAAGACAGGCCTTCAAATTTTCCCGATCAATGACAGTAATAAAATCTCAAGTCGCGGTTTTCAAAAGCGATTTCAATTTTCTTTTCAGGAGGCAAAATGGTTATCGTGCCTGCCTTGTGTGAGCGTGTCAATACCAAAAGTCGTAGGAATAAATGATTTATATTAATTTTTAGATATTTATTTCTTACGAATAATTATTACTGTTACTTAGTTGCTTCTTCTAATAGCACTATAACAATCACTCATAATTGAAACTAATCTTATATTAAAATTTTTCTTTTCGTAATGATTAAGCACCGCAAGGTATGTTAATAAATTTTCGGCCCGTACATATTAAAAGGTTCGCCACATATGCCCCTAGTTGAAAACCGTACGATCGGAAAGGATGCTTTGTGGGGCAGTTAACACACTGCGGTATATAATAAATTTTGTAAACGGGCTTGAGCAGCATGAAATCCAATTGATGGGAATAATACGTTTGTTCGCCATGCACATTATGGTAATTTAGTAGGTTAACATATAAAGAGAAATATTAAAGACCGGAAGATATTTGCATATTTAAAAAGAACAGAAAGAATGGATAGAGGTAGCTCAATCCATATCCAAAATGCTCAGTTCGACACTCATACCAGTCCAAAGGAAAATTTAGTTTCGTTTGTCCACGGGATTATCTGTGGTGCAATATGCCCAGCGACAGCTAGGCGCAAAATAGAAAAACGCGGGAAGTTATATAAAGGGAAAGACAATATTAAAAGTAGAGAATCCATGGATTCTCTGCTTTTAATAATGTGTTGATTCCACACACACACATATAAAATATATATATATATTTAATATATATATATATATATACACGTGTGTGTGTGTGTGTAAGTGTTTTTGTTTGGAGCGCTACGGACAACTTTTTGCTACACGAGGGATAATTAGACCGAGACCTACAGTTTAAAGCCGATTTCAAACGGCTATACACAGCCATGCCACCAGTGGGACTCGAACCCACAGGATCTGAACCGAATGTCAGCGCCCTAGCCATTCGGCCATCACCTGGCACACACACACACACACACACACACATATATATATATATATATATATATATATATATATATATATATATATATATATATATATATAATATATATATATATATATATATATATATATATATATATATATATATATATATATATATATATATATATATATATATATATATATATATATATATATATTTATTTATTTATATTTATATTTATATTTATATTTATATTTATATTTATATTTAGTTAGTTAGTTAGTTAGTTAGTTAGTTAGTTAGTTAGTTTTCTCTGCCAGTTTCTAGGATTCTTGGACAGCTGAAATGAATTTCTTTCAGTCATGCAAAAGCATGATTTTATAGAAGATCCATGAATTTTATGAGCAGATTGTTTGGAACTGCAGAGTAAAAGTTCGTTCGACTGAGTAGGTCCATAATAGCAGGATTCGATTGCTACAATAATGCTAAAAAAAAATCTGGAAAATATTTTCTCGATAAGTGTAAAAAGCCTAGTTATCAGGCATCATAGTCTGCGTGAAGCATCGATGGAGCCGGGAGGGCCACTCGAAAGCACCTATTCGATAAAAACCTCCCCGTGCGCCGAGAGAGAGGGCGGCTTTTGAAAGGAGCCGGCTATGGGGGTGCGTGAACTCGCCGGGTCAAGTACCACAAAAAAGTACCAACAGATGCGTGTGATTTCAAGTACTGCGGGTGCAGAGCGCCCCCGAATGTGATGCGCAGATGGTGCACGAAGTTAAAAAGCGACACGTGCGAAAAGTTGTGCTTAATCACGACTCCGCGATAAATATCCGCCGACGATTCTGATTCTCGAGATAGGACTCGGAAATGAAAATGGCAGCCCTCGATTGTTCTTGCATGCATTTGGGCATTTGCAGAGAGCTTCTCGTTAATTTGAAGCTTTTATGTGCCGATACGCCGGCGTGAATGTCATAGATGGGAGATAACCATTGAGGGTGTAAATGGTCTTCAAGAGCCGTCATTGTAAATGCTAGTCTAGGCGCCAGATGAAAAATTGCAGTTTAAAAGGTTTTATTTGCTTTGAAGAACATTCGCTGGATTTGATCGTCTAGGTTTATTTGTCTAGAGCAGCGGTTCCCAACCGGTGGGTCGCGGAAGGGTTACAGGTGGGTCGCGACTCCATCCTAAAACTATCAGAAACCATCGAATAAACCATCAGAAAAGATAAGAAAAATCGAAACTTACTTAAAAACAGCAATTTTACATATTGATAGATTGTGATAACAATTTTCTTAACTGTAATTATATCAAAGCTGTATGAATTTTTTTACCTGAAAATTAAAATGGTCTTTGTGTAATTTTATAATTGTAGTTTTTATCTTCACCTAGGAACACTTGTTAGTGAGTATGAAACCCCTTGTTGCATATATTGCTAACATATATCTATTGTTAAATAAATCACTGTTTTGCTACAAAGTGCTTATAATTTGTCAACCATTTTCAAATCAGAACACAAATTGTTTATCAATAATCAATCTGTATCTTCAAAAAAGCATATACACACACACACACACACACACATATATATATATATATATATATATGCAATATTTGATGGTAAATTATATATACATAAGGAAGGGATGGGATACAAATAAGGTTTTCTTCTCCACCATGGACCGATGGACCGTGGAGGTATTCCGATAAGGAAAGGTGGGTCGCCAGCTGAAAAATGTTGGGAACCACTGGTTTAGAGGAGTGGTTCCTGACCGGTGGTCCGCGAGGTCAGGAATGTATTGGTTTCATCAAGGGTCTCCAAAACGGATATATCCGTATCCGTTATACGCGGTTTTTTTAACGTAGAATTACGTTCCTCCATAACGGTCTTCCGGAAAGCAAAATTTCAGGCCCTAAAACCGTCCGTCGTCGCGAGTTATAATTTTGGCAGAGCGCCAAACCCAGTCTGTATCGCTTGGGCAAGCAGTAAACAGTTAAACAGTTTACTGCTTATATTTTTTCAACCATTTTCAAATCAGAACACAAATTGAACACAAATTGTTAAACAGTTTACAACATTAAAAGTACCAAAATGCGTCAAAAATTTGACATACATATAAACATATATATATATATATATATATATATATATATATATATATATATATCCAAACCATATATATATATATATATATATATATATATATATATACATACACTGAAGTGCCACTGAATTAGGGATACCTACCTAGTAACGAGTTGGGCCTCCTCTGGCCTTGATAACGGCTGCCACATGACGAGGCATAGATTCAACAAGTTTCCGGAAACGTTCCACGGGAATGGCTTGCCAAATATTGGCTAAAGCTGTCCATAATTCAGTAAGGTTCTTTGGTGCTGTGTGATGGCCTTTCACGCCTTGTTCCAAAACATTCGAAAGATGCTCAATAGGAGTTAAGTCTGGGCTTCAAGGTGGCCAATTCATGACAGAGAAGTCAGAGGAATGCTCATCCAACCAGCCAGTAGCCAACCGGGACTTGTGAGAGGTACAGTTGTCTTGCTGGAAAACTCCATTACCGTGCGGATAACAGAACTGCATAAACGGATGGAGGTGATCATCCAGCAACTCTACGTACCGAATTGCATTGAGGGAGGTTGGTACACGCACCAAAGATCCCAAACTGTGCCACGAAAAAACACCCCAGACCATGATTGAGCCACCATGCCCTTGTACAGTTCCAGCCAGGCATGCAGGATCCATGGCTTCATGAATCTGACGCCATATTCTCAGCCTCCCGTCGGCGTTAAGTAGACAGAATCGAGACTCATCACTCCATGCTAATCGTTTCCAGTCCTCTACACTCCAGTCTCTGTGCTGTCTTGCCCAGGCAAGACATGCAGCCCGATGGCAAGTATAGAGCAATGGTACTCTCGTAGGTCGACGGCTCCCGAAACCCATACGGCTCCCGAAACCCATACGGTGAAGTGAGCGTTGCACAGTCCGTTTACTGACTGTATGACTGGCACCGTCATTAAACTGGGTGGTAATTTGAGTTTATGTTTGGCTTCGCTGGTTACGTACAATACGCCTGAGCCGTCTCTCACCACGCACTGTCAAGGCTAATTGTCCTTTGCAGTTTGCCCGATTGCTAGTTTTTTTTCCACCATCCATGTATTCTTGGTATACTCTTGACACTGTCGACCTTAAAAATCCTAGCTGTCTGACTATTTCGGAAATTGAATGGCCCATGCGTCGCGCACCTACGATTTGTCCGCGATCGAAGGTGTCTAAATCAGGTAGTTTACCCATACTGGCAATTCCAACAACTAATTCAGAACAACCACAGTACGCGCTATATATGCAGTTACCACAGCGCCCTCACTTGCGCATACATGATGCGCAGCGCTACACAATTTGCATAGGCTTTGCTATCCCTAATTCAGTGGCACTTCAGTGTATATATATATATATATATATATATATATATATATATATATATATATATATATATCTGAATGTTCAGTACGCTGACTCGAGGACGTAGCACTAGGATTTTGGCGGACTTGTGTGTTTCTCTGGCCTGGCAAGATGTAGCGTTTTGAATGTCCATTTTGCCGCAACGCTTTGCGTTGTCGGTGCGATCGGGCCTTTTTCCTCGGTATCTGTGGAGTTAAGATGTCTGTAATCCCGTCCAAATAATGTCTAGCCACGAAACTGCTTCGGAAATAAAGACTATGTTATCAACCAGTTGCCTCTTCCTTCTGGTTTGGATTCCAATTAGTTCTTCTTCATCCCAGCCACTCCAAGCCACTTCGACTACACCTCGGATCCGACAAGCTAAGATTTTCAGGCCTGTTGAGCTTCGCCCCCGCCTTAGTGCTGATATGACAAGGAGTCGGTAGGATTCGAACCTGCGCGGGAAAAACCTTCATTGGATCCCCAGAGTGTGATGCCTACGGCTATTGCAACAATAAACTGCAGTGTTTCGCCGTCATGTTTCATCATCATCAGTTAATTTCGTTTTCCGGAGAAATGATGCAGCGGTTTTGTGCTTGAGCGCATGATTCATCATAGTGGATGTCAAAGCGTTGGAAACAACTGTTTTTCGCTTATCAAGAGATTCTGTGAGAACTTCAAAATTTTGAGTGTCCGCAGGCAGCATTTTCGGTTTAAAGTCACCGTGTGGATTTTTCGCCTTGCGGGTGGTGTGCAGCGATGACGCAATAGTGGTGTTTTTGTGCGCGTTTCTGCCTTTCGTTGGTGAATCGGCTGCATGTGCGACCTTCGATTAGTACTATGGGAATTGAGAGCAGTGATGTGTTTGGTGAGGAATAGGAGAGATTTTTCCCCTCTCGCGTGCCAGTCGACGATTATTTGTGAAAAAATGTGGTCCGTTTGGAATACCTCAAGTCGTCATAAACTGTGCCTTTTCGTGATGGTGAATTGAAAAAAAAAATAAATAAAATAATAATATTTAATAAAAAATATAAATAAATTGTATATGCTTTAGGGTAAAGTTGAACAAAGTAAGTCTAACTTCTTTTCTTCGGATATGGTTCATATGAAGTTGATTCAGAACAGATGATGAATAAGAAAGATGAGATAAAATTTAAGACTGTTATAAAAAAATCGGAATGCCGTAATGAAATCCCATGAAAGTATTGAACCTAACAGAAAACGTTCGAAAACATGCAGTTTCGATACAGTGGACGAGGCCGTTTTGAAATGGATAAAGAGCGTTCGAGACCAAAACTTGCCGATCTCTGGTCCTATCATAAAAGAGAAGGCATTGGAGTATGCTAAACATTTTGGAAATAATCAATTTCGAGCAAGTTCTGGGTGGCTAGACAAATTTAAGAAAAGGCATATGGCATCAAGGAAAGGTTATTTCCGGGGAAAGTAGACGTGTATCTGAAGCAGTCTGTGATGACTGGAGAAGCAATGACTTCAAAAAAATTCTAAAAGCTTATCATCCCGATCATATTTTTAATGCTGATGAAAGGGGACTCTTTTATAAGTGTTTACCCAACAGAACTCTATCTTTGAAAGACGATGATTGTCATGGAGAAAAGAACAGTAAGAATAGAATAACTGCACTGGTAGGCGCTAACATGAGTGGCAAAGAAAAATTTCGGTAAGAACCCTAGAGTATTAAAAAATGTAACGTCTTTAGAGGTTGGCTATTGTTCTAATAGAAAGTCATGGATGACAAGTGAAATTTTTGAAGCGTGGATTTTGAAATTGGATAGAAAAACGAGTGATCAAAATAGAAAAATTGCTTTGCTTGTAGACAATTGACCGGCCCATCAGAATGTGTCTTCAAAATTATCAAATGTCAATTTGCTTTTTCTTCTCCCGAATACCACTTCAATATTGCAACCAATGGACCAGGGCGTAATAAAAAACTTGAAACTTCATTACCGAAAACGTATTCTCCGACGACTTATCTGGACATTTGAAAATGAAAAAACTTTACATAAGGTGATTGATATGAGGATATGCGTGGCAGAATTAGCCAAAGTATGGGAAAATGACGTTTCTGAATCTACAATAAAAAACTGTTTCGCAAAAGCTGGGTTCACTGTACTACCGGAAATCGAAGAACAAGACGTGTTCCCGCACATCCAACAGTCTTGGGAAAATTTGCACTCCCAACGTCATATTACAGACGGTATTCTTCTTAACGAATTTCTGACAGTCGACGATAAGTTAATTGTTGCTGATTTTCCTACAGACGAAGGCATACTGACTTCGTTTCATGAAACTGAAAAAGAAACCGAAGAGCCAGAGGAAGTAAATGAAACTGAAAACATTTCCAAGCCACCCAAAAAAGAAATGCGAGAGGCGTTTGAAACAATACGTTGTGGAGTTCAATTCACGGAAAATGTCCCTGATGAAGTTTTTAGTGGACTGAATAAAAGCGAACATTTCTTTGATGAACTTTCCGCAAAACTGGCTGTCAGCAAGATATTCGTAGTTTTTTTTAAAAGAATGTAACTGTGATCATTGTAACCACTGTCTGAATTATTGTTTTTTTTTAAGCGTATGTAGTACTCAATAAATCTTCATATTAATTCATTTTTTAATTATTAACTTTCATTTAATATTATTCACATTTAAATTAGAAATGGAGTTTCGTATACGAAAATTAACTTTAATTTTAATGTTTTAAGAGAATTATGATAAAACTAAAATCAATTCTATATATCGAATTTTTTTCCGGCAATTTGCTACTTCGATATATGGAGGTTCGACTGTATATATATATATATATATATATATATATATATATATATATATACAGGCTGTTCACACATTTTTTAGACGATGTATATTGTATTCACAAAACTAAATTACATAAAATTCTTGTGTTTTAAATGTTCTATTTGACATCCCTTATTCTGAACTATCTTCCGACACCGCAATTTCCAGGATAATAATGCCTTTTGAAGTGTCAGAAGAGGTATTCTATCCCATTCCTCCTGAACAGCCAGAGTCCTGTAAGGGTTTTGGGACGACGTTTGGATAATGCAGATTTTAAAAGTCCGAAAGCACAAAAATCCATAGGTGATACATCGGGAGATTTAGTAGGGATATCAGTGAAGGGTATGGCCTTGATACCAGTTTTTTGTTCTATTTCTTTTAGGAAATTTACAGTGGATTTTGATGTGTGACTGCTAGCTTTGTCCTGATGGAGTCTCACAGATTGATGGCACTGTGGGTAAAGCGATGGTATTTCATTCAGAAAAATTGGCGATAAAATATGTTCCTGATAGTATTTGGAGTTAATCTTGACATTTTTTTCCACTCTCTTTATTTTTAACTTGCCATTATAAGAAAAACCAGCAACAATGAATCCCTTAGAAAAACTTTCTTTCAATTCTTTGAACCATGCACTTAAATTTTTTTCTCCCCTTTTAAGATAATAAATGGCTCTTTTTTTGTTGCAATCATTTAAATACACCCATGATTCATCTATTGTGACAATTGTTTTTCATTTTTCTTTGGATAAGTGTTTCTCATATAGAATTCTTCAGCGCGTCCTGCGTTCAGCGATATGATTTGGAAGAAGACGATGCACATTGCGTTTTTTCGCTTTCTTAAGATTTAAATCAACGTTTATCATTTTGTTTACAGTGGACACCGAGCATTTTAATGATTTTGCAACTGTCCTTTGACTAGGGAGATTTTCTTTTAACATTAAACAACGTACCTTTGCAATAGTCGAAGATGTCCGTTTTTTCATTGTATACTTGTTTGGAATTTTTGTCCCACTTGAGGCTCCAATTTGACGTTTTTTCCCTTTCTTGTTGACGATATTACCTAACGACGCTTTAGATATCACAAAACCATGACTCTCACATCGTTTTTGGATAACGGAGTATGCATATTTCTCTTCGGAAACAGCATAAATGTAGCCTTCGAACCACTGCTTTGTTAAAAACGCCATTTTGAATAAAAACAAAACTTTCAAGCAGCAGACGATAATTTTGACTTTTAAAAACGTAGTACAATTGCAATTATTTCTTTTGCAGCAAACGATTTTTTATTACCGCTTACCAAAATCGTCTAAAAAATGTGCGAACAGCCTCTGTATATATATTCTTTAAATCGGTAAACATCAATTGCCTACCCAGATCTTCTGTCCCAATTTTATTACATCTTTTATATGATTGATCGCCTCAGAATTCACGGACTGTGGTTGGAACACTCACTGTACTTTTGTACAGTCGACTTAATATTATAGTACAGTCGAAACCAGTTATAACGAACTTCAAGGGACCAAAGGTTTTGTTCGCTTTATCAAGTGGTTCGCTATATTCGAACCATTAAGAAAAATGCTAGAGTTCATGTGTAACTCATTAGTTGTATGTGTAAAATGTATAACTCATTAGTTGCAATGTGTATTCAATATTGATGTATTGAAAAAATGATAAAACCTATTAAAAAATTATCATTAATGGATTAAATCGACTAAAATCGATTACATTAAACTGACACAATACTAATTAAATTACGTACAATAGGAAAATGGCGGGACCAAAATTTTCGTTCATTATATCCGTGAGTTCGTTATATACCGGGTTCGCTATAACGGGGTTCGACTATAGCTGGTAAAAAAATACGGACTTTTTATACAGTCGATATAAAAATTTATGATCAGAAGTCAAAAAATAAACCGTATATAGCGATTTTATACAGTCGGACTACTTTAGAGTTTAAAGAATGTGATCAGACAATCACGGGCACTTTTATGTGCCGACTCCAAAATGTATGCACATTAATGTGAAAAAATTAAGGGGATCTTTTACACGATTGACTACTACAGAATCTTTTGACTGTGCTTTAGTATGGTCGACTTAAAAATTTAGTGGTAGGAGCTACAAAATTACTGGATATTCTTTCTTCACAGTCTATTGAAGAATATATGAACTGTAGCCAGAAAACTACTGGCACTTTTAGACGATCGACTGCTTGAGCTTAAAAACTTTGGTGCGGCTATTACTGATTCTTTCGAACGGTAAACTACAAAATTTACTGGACGAAATAAGAAAAATTTTAAGGCTCTTTTATATGATTGACTACTTCAGAATATACGACTACGCCAGAATTTATTTGGTCAGACAATAACGAGTACTTTTGCACGGTCGACTTAAAAATTTACTGCTGGTAAGCAGAAAATTAGGGGCACTTTTATACACCATTGACTCTAAAATTTGTAGGTGGTGGACTACTACAGAACCAACAAGCTGGTGATCGGGCAAATTAGGGTACTTTTTATATAGCCGAGTCCAACATATGCGAGCACTTTCGTACTAAGGGCTCTAGGTAACCTAGTGGTAGCGAGTCGGCTTTCGGTACTGAGGGTGCTCGGATCAAATCCCACGAAGCGCCATTCAATACCTCCGTGTCTAGGCCGGATATGGGCACGTTAAATCCATAGACCGGAAAGTTCCTCTATGAGGTCAGAGAGGGTGGGAGAGGGTATCATTCTCCCTGATGTCGCCCCCTGGGGGGTTATTGGTCAAAATTGAGGTGGTATCTCCCTAAATCGGACTCTTATGGTGCTATTATAAGCCGGAGCCGCATCTCCCAGCCCGCTAGCCTATACGGACCTGGTCTGGAATCCTTCTGGCAAGGGGGCATTAGAAACAGAAACAACAACAACTTTCCTACGTCATAAATTTGTGGGCAATGATTAGAAAATTAATCGCATTTTTATATGGCCGATCGTAAAATTTGCAGTGTTGGTCAAAAAGTAACGGTCCAATCAATGCTACTGAAATTTAACGACAGTGATTTGCAATTCACAGTTTGATCCCAAAGTCATGCCACAACTGGCTGAAAACGCATGTTCGCTGAGTTCAGTCCCGCAGATCCAATAATTAATTTAGGGTCTTTCGAACCCGTTAATACTAACTCCATATGAAGTTAGATTAGGTCACTAACCCCTGCCCCGCTTAGCCTGAACAAGATCCAGCTACCTGCCGGAACCACGTGAAGGTGCGGGCAACCGATGCCGAAAACAGTGTATTCTACAACACCCACAGAGAATACTACTCCCCTGAGAGAGTCATAGTTTCCCTGCCATTACCTGCACCCAGATGAAGTTCATCACTATTGAACTTTGGTGCTCTGGAAAGGGGTGTCACACTGCCCCAACGCCGGAATCTGACTGCCGTGATTCGTAAATTACTATCCTTTCTATACAATTGACGATTTTCTAGAATTAGCAGACTGTGGTCAGACAATCGAGGTCACAAAATGCTCGGCAGGAAAATTTACGCATGCATTTACGATAAATGTCGCTTTAACATCGCAGAAAAGAAAGAGTTTGCGGCGTGTGGCCACGGCGGTTGCGGCGGACACGGCGTGTTTTAACGATTCGTAGGCGGAAACTGGTTTACCGGTCCGTTAATTTTTCTCAATGCAATCCTATGGAGAAAATGTGTCTATTATTTACAGCTCCATAAATGCTGATAATCCGATAAAGAATGGTGTTTTCAGATAGCCTGAATATTTCTGCACCTTGGAACAGGGTTCATTTTATAAATTTCGTCCACCAAAGGAATTTATGAGCGTTTAAAATACACTATACTAGATTTTTTTCAAAGAATAATTTAAAGTTTAAAATACTATTTGCATTTAAAAAAAAATGAAAAATGCCCCAAAGAATAAGATGTCTTCCTCTGTTACCGAGTACAATTAAAAACAAAAAAAAAAATCTCTAACTCCAAGTCGGCAGTCCTTGGACACATTTTCACCATGGGTAACATTGAGGTGAGCGAATACAATAGGGTTAGTACACAGTAGCCTTAAGAGTTAGTTCAACTTCAGTATAGTGCTTTTCGGAATACTAAGGTTTACCTTCTCGTATATGTAACTTTTATGTAACTTACGCAGGGGTTTCGTAATTTAAAAGCCCGAGTGAGGAAGTAATCAACGAAACTCTCCTGACCGCTCTGCTTTGCTTGTCAAAGGATACTTTCGTTTATAATTTACCCCCGTTACAGTCGCCGTCACTAACGGTACCAATTTACATTCCTCGCGCCTGCATGCATTCACGTGCGAGTCTGGCGTACGAGCGAGTGCGATGGAAGTCGTTCAATGCGGAAGATATGCTCTAGTATTAGGCGTCAATGAAGGAGACCATCATCAGATCTGTTTTATTGGGTGAAGGTCGGCACCTGTATTGCGCTAATTGATGGGTGACGAGTGGAAACAAGGTCACGAGTCGCGCTGCGACTGTTTGGATGCGGGTGTCAACAGCTGTCCGCGAGCAAAGATTCCGGCATACGGGCGGCCTAATTAGACTGGCTGCCAAGATCATTGTCAAGGGTGGACTTAATTTAGATTTGCGGGAGTGTATTATCTCGAGGCTTTAGTTTTTTTTTCAACACCCAGAGGGCAGAGTCAGTTTCAGAGCCATGATGCAGTTTGCCTATTCTTGTCGTTTCATTTTTACGTTGAATATCTGTTGTGAAAGTTCCTATTCTATTTAGATAGGTAGGAAGAATGTCCAGAAACTCTAAATAAACTCAACTCTACATTTTCAGAGGTGTTTGGCCGGGCGATGGCCGAGTGACTAAGGCGCTGGCCTGGTGTTTGGTCCTAGGTTCGAGTCCTACTGCTGTGAATGTTCGTAGCTGTTTAGAGTCGGCTTCAAACTGTAAGTTCCTGTCAAAATTATCCCTCGAGTAGCAAAAGTTGACCTTAACGTTCTTAACTCAAAAGCGCGAAAATATCTTATACAGTCGAACCCCGTTATAAAGAACTTCAAGGGACCAAATGTATTTTTTTGTTCGCTTTATCCGGTGGTTCGCTATATCCGAACCGTTAAGAAAAATGCTAGAGTTCACAAAATGTATAACTCATTAGTTGCAATGTTTATTCAGTAATGATGTATTAAACAATGATAAAATCTATTAAGAATTATCATTAATGAGCTAAATCGACTAAAATCGATTACATTAAACTGACACAATACTAACTAAATTACTTACAATAGGAGAGCTGCGGGACCAAAATTTTCATTCGTTATATCCGTGAGTTCGTTATATACCGGGTTCGCTATAACGGGGTTCGACTGTACCTTCAAAATAACAAAACAACAGGGACGAATCTTAAGCATTTTTTCATTTTTCTTCACGAAAATTTCGAGGGATTTGGAAGCTAAATACAGATATTCCATAAAATGTAACGTAAATTTCGAATATTCGCAATTTTTTTTTACATCTTTTTTTAAGACCAAAGCTCTCTCTGAAGTGCGGGCCTGTTCACATAGAAGTCCGGTAGCGGAAGCGTAAAAGGGAAGATGGCGCTGAGACGGAAATAAACCAATCATAGGCGTTAAAAATTTCGTTGCTAATCGTTTGGAGGTTTGTCATTGGTTAAATATATTTCAATACTTTAACGCTTCCGCTAACTGACTCCTATGTGAACAGGCCCTAACTCTGGATATATTGAAGCTTTCTTTGTGAGTGGCAAAAAGTGATGCCATCCGACATTAAATTATGTGTGAAATGGTGAAGTTTTTTGACGCTTTCTCGATTCTCTCTCACTTCGTCTTATTTTCAGCTAGCATATTTTTTTTTAGCTAGTCCACTGCGACAGTTTGGGAAGCCTTAATTAAAAAAATTAGTCACAAATAGCTCTCTTGTCACGTGAATTCAATTACTGCTCAACCGCGTACCTGGCACAAGTTTATAGTTTTATTTCAAATGAATGCTCTTTTGAGATATATTTTCTTTGAAACGTCAATTTCCCTACTCACGACTTACAGTTTCTAATGCTATCGAAGTGAAAGATTCTAACGAGTTTAATGCTTTTAAAAATCCTACAAATACTGGTTCTTACGAATCAATTAGTCGGACAGTGAAGGTCGGACAGTGGTTTAAGGGGCTCCACCCAAAATATTAGAAATTTCTTTTTCGAATTCAACCTTTCCGTTTCGATTTACTACCCTCTCTTCGAAAATTAGTCATGTAAGAAGCAAATTTCTTATGTAAAAATTCCATATTTTTATTTTCTTGTCTTAGTATGTAACAAAGAGCTCTTGAATAAAACAACACTGTATATTTGATGATTACAAGCCGCAATCTTTATGATGATTACATAGCCAGATACAACATTTTTAGAGAGTAATGTGTGTATGCCATCTCTACTTTAGTTCCATTTAATGCGGAACGTTATTTTTTATGGTTTGTCGTTTTTAAAAAGATATATACAGTGGGTGATCGGTTAACGAACAGTTCGGACTGCGAACAATTCGGACAACGAACACTTTCACGAAATATTTTTGTGTTCGGACAACAAACATATGTTCGGATAACGAACTAAAACGAATTCTACCGAACACCTCTGAGACAAAAGGTCGAAAAAAGTTTCTAGTAGTCCAAGATAAACCAAGGTTTGGTTCAGTGAGTTTATCTAACAATTTTAATCAAGAGGTCTATGAACGATACAATTTTAGTTATAAACATTTATTTTACATGTATCTACAACCCTTAAAGGGGGTCTACAAATCGCCACTAATCTCATGCTTACATGGCGAAGTTCCATCTAGTCGAATTCTAAAAACGGTGGGGTCGCTGCTCGCTACGTCATACATTTCGTCACAACCTCTCGTCGGAGCTCGGAGCACACGACACGGTCGCATACTGCGTAGTTTGCGCCGAGACTTTGTGAATTGTACACATAACCTTTATGTACGCTAGTTGGTTTCTGCCCTTTTGAATTTTTGTATCTGTGCTTTTTTGAACCCCTTATAAAAAAATAAATTAAAACAAAAATATTAGAAAATCTGGCAATATTATGAGGCCTAAAAAAAGTGGAGTGTTAAGAACTGTGCTCACCATAAAAACTAAGCAAGAGATTGTAGCCAACGTAGAGAATGGGCAGAAGATATCTGATATTGCTAGGCAATATGGCCTGAACAGGTCTACAGTAGGCACAATCTTAGCTAAGAAAGATATCATCTAAAAGACTCAAGCAGCTAAAGGAGTAACGAAAATCACATCTGATGAAGAAGTGCCATCCATGAAAAAATGGAGAGGTTGCTTTTAGTTTGGATAAACGAAAGGGAAATGAAAAGAGATGTAACTAGTATGACCATCATTCAAGAGAAGGCTAGAGCAATTTTTGAGAAGTTGAAGGAACACACTCCAGGTTCGTCATCCGAGAAGTTAGAATTCAAGGCTACCACTGGCTGGTTTGCAAAGTTTAAAAGAAGATCTGGCATTAAACATGTGGTAATGCATGGTGAGTCTTCTAGTGCAGATAAAGAAGAAGCTGAGAAGTTCTGTCTCAAATTTCAAGAATTCATTGAAAAAGAAGGGTATTGTCCACAACAAATTTTCAATTGTGATGAAACAGGTTTGTTTTGGAAGCGCATGCCGAACCGTACCTACATCACAAAAGATGAGAAAAGCTTTCCTGGGCATAAACCCATGAAAGACCGATTGACATTACTTTTTGGAGCTAACGCTAGTGGTGATATGAAGCTTAAACCACTTCTCGTTTATCACTCCGAAAATCCTAGAGCACTCAAAAAAATTCCATAATCAATAAAAGACTGCCAGTGATGTGGAAATCAAATCAGAGGGCATGGGTCACGCAGGTTCTTTTCAAAGAATGGCTGCATGAAGTTTGTTCTCCCAGCATCAAGGACTACCTTGAGACCAATGACTTGCCATTGAAAGCACCGCTGCTATTAGACAATGCACCAGGACACCCAAAGGACCTTGAAGATAATTTGCTGATAGACTTTCAGTGGCTGACAGTTCAGTTTCTACCCCCGAATACGACTTCGTTGATTCAGCCAATGGATCAGGAGGTTATTGCGGATTTCAAGAAATTGTACACTCGCGCGCTGTTTCGTCGGTGTTTCGGAGCATGCCAGTTATCCTCAACAATGACATTAGAAACGTTTTGAAAAGAAAAATTTGACATTCTTGAAGCTATCCGACTCATTCAAAAGGCATGGTCAGAACTCACTCAACGACAGTTGATTTCTGCTTGGCGAAAACTGTGTCCATCTTGTGTTCAGGGAGACGGAGATAATGCCCCTGAAATTATGAATGAAATTGTGACAATTGCGAAAGATCTGGAATTGGAGGTGAACGAGGATGACATTGAAGAGCTCATAATGGAACATGAAGATGAGCTAACGGCAGAAGAACTCGAAGAAATCTTGAATGAAGAACATCAACGAAATGTATCTCCTTCTGAAAAAGAGGAAGACGAAAGAGGACAAATGACGACATCTGCAAGTAAAGATCTTTTAAAGAAGTGGGAGGATGTCAGAGCAACGGTCTTAGAATGGCACCCAAACCAAGCCGATGTCAATAGGGTTGGAGAACTCTACAATGACAATGCTATTAATCACTTCCGGAAAATTCTGAAGAGAGAAAAGCAATGGACGTTGGACATGTTCTTTAACGACCCATTAACAAAAAAAAAAAATGATTGATTAATACGCAAGACTGTATTATTTTGGTAAAAAATAAACTTACTAAGAATAAATATATATATATATCTCTTTTAATTTAATTTTTAGGGCCTCCAGAACGAATTAATCGAAGTCCCAAAAAAATCTATGGTAAATCGATGATCGGTTAACGAACATTTCGGTTTACGAACATAGTCTTGGAACGGATTATGTTCGTAAACCGATCACCCACTGTATATGTAAAATCCCTTGCTGGTCATCTCTATGAAATTTTGTGCAACGTGCCTTAGTTCTGTTTTTATTAAACTGTTGTCAGCGTTATTTATTTAAAGTAAAAAGTAATAAACTATTTTCTGTTGAGTAAAAATTACCATAAAAAAATTCTTTTAACTTTAAAAAATTAAAAATTGAATAAATAATTTTGTGATTCTTCAAGACAAGCTATTGTTTCAGCATACTTATAAAAAACTAAACACATTTCAAATTTTAATTTAGAATTTCTTTTAAAGACAATTTAAAATTGTTGATCACGTTTTTGTAGGTATAATGATCTTTGTATGAAAACAATATTTGATTAAAAAAAAGAAAAATTGTCAATGCATGTAGCTAAAAAGAAAGAAAATTTTCTGTTCCTGCCGTAATTAAAACAAGGCATATTTTCATTAAAGTTAAAAGTTTAAATATTTACAACGCTTATTTGTCATTTTAAATTAAGATTTGGAAACTAACTTTGTAAAATATATAATGAATCCTAACACAATTTCTCATTCTAGATAAGCTTTAGAAAAAACTTCCGCAGCTTTGTTTCGGTCAACTATCCAGTTTCATAAAAGACATCTGACCTCTACATTACTGCAGGAAATTACTTGCAAGATATTTTGAATCATTTTCAATTTTATTTTCAATTACAACTGGGTAAAATTACACAAGATTATTCGGACTTAACTCTGGGAGAATAATAACTCACAAGTTAACTGATAGATGGCGACACTATAAACTGCAAGGACTGTGTTTTTAAGTTTGACGAAAGCTTCCGATTCCATTACAGCTGCGAAATATTCACATGCGGCTTACGTTACCAGCATGTTTACAAGCAAGCTCAAAACTTAATAATAGATGTTTTCAAGTACATCTGTTTTGAATGAATATAATGCTAATTCCTCTCTATGATCTTTCTCGTGATATAAATTTTATAACCCTCAGATTATTATCAATTCCTACTATTAGTTCACACTCTCCCTATATATATTTATATATCTTGTTCAAATTTTCAATCGTTAATAAAATACTTTTTATTCATCCACTCAAGTTCAAATACATTTTTTAAAACTTGTAGTGGATGACACTTGATGTTAATACAGTTTTTTAAATAAAAAGTAACTAAAATAAAAATTTTCATTGTTGACCTAAGAAGGAATTGACTTTAAAAAATTTTTTTTAAAAATTACTTGTTTTAAATGGAAACTTTAAAAAAAGTTACAAAAACAGCTTAAAAATTTAATTTAAAAATTATAAGAAGATTTTTTCAAAAATCTTTTTTAATACACCCCTACACTATAAGAAGAATCGCCATACAAAATTTCAGCCCTTTAGGTCCAGCGGTTTGGCTTGTGCGTTATCTGTCAGTTAGTCAGTCACGGAACTGTTTTATATAAATAGATAATACCTCACCAGTTCCGAATATTTTAATCTGATTATCTCGTATTCCATAATTAAATTATTTATATTTATGTTTGAAACATACTACAAATGTTAAGGAAATGTGTTGAAAGTTATTTGACTTTTCTTCATTGGCCTCACACAAACAAACAAACACACACACACACACACACACACACACACACACACACACACACACACACACACACACACACACACACACACACATATATATATATATATATATATATATATATATATATATAATTTTAGCTCCTGGAGTTTTTAAATTTCTTTGCCTATTTTTGAGGTGCTTTGTGTGAGACTGTCGATAATTATGGTATACTGTTATTACAGTAACAAGTTCCAACGACATGAAAAACAACGTAATTGATAATTTCTGTTTTATATAGTATTAGTAGAATAGTATTAGTAGGGACACTTTTTTTTCTTCCCGGAGAACCGTTATTGAGGAACGTAATCCTAAGTTAAAATCCCCAAATGTTAGCTAATCAGAGTTACGCCTTTTAAAATACCTGTAATTTAGTCTCCAGAGCCCATTCTTATAAAACTTGTTTAGTTTTCAGAGTTTTTGTATTAAATCTATAGAAGATATACTTAACTTTATCCCTCGTAACGATCCCTCGTATCCCTCTATTCGATCTCTTATTTCACGACGAGCTAACAAAATGCACAAAATACCCAAATAACTCTGACAAAAATCGTAGCGGACACAAATCTCTTTTTAAGAAATTCTGTTCGACCTTAACTCGACAAAATGGTAACTCCGTGAGAAGCTCAAGTTACATTAGATATATATATATGTACATATATAAAAAAAATCTCTATCTTTTTGAGCAGGGTAGATAAAAAGCGCCTCACTTTTTTGGCGTGATTGCGGAAACACCTAAATCCAGATATGCGGGTATTTTGCGAGCGGCTTCCATCTTCATCCGAGCTATTTTGGTGACGAAATCTCCCTCCCCTAGCCCGAAATGCGTACTCCCAATTACTCTGGGATAGAGCCATTCATCTTCTTTGTTCTCGTGAACTCCGTTATCTGTTTCAAGAATGCAGAAAATTCGATGACATCACGCACCGGCCACTGTGAGAAAGTGATTTTTCATTCTATAAGCAGAATTTCTCCAAACCGCAGAGACTTTTTCCTCTACGCCTGTTCCGACTTGACGGTCGAAAACGGTATAATGACGCGTTATTAGTAAACTTTCCTCTAATCTTTAACTGAAGACCGCTGCTAGTTTTACGCATATTTGCTGCATTTGATGGATGAATAAATAATACCTGTTATACAAGTTCACTGAAACTGTTTCGTCTGTAAGGCACATCATGCAAATAATCGTTTGATAAGTCTATCCAAATGATGCTCCTAATTTGAATAATGTTAGATAATGACAAATTAATTCCTACTTATGTTTTGAGACGGAAAATACAAGAATGATCTTCCATTTATCGAAATTTTCTGCGGAATATAAACGATATTTACATCTCAACAGTCTCCATAGTTCTGAAAAACGTCTTTGACACAAATGTTATTGTTGTTGTTGTTGTTTTATAATGCCTCCTGGCCAGAAATTAAAAACAAATAGCTCTGCTGAGTAAAAAAATTTTAAGTTTTCAAGACCATTTCTGGATTTCAAAAGTTAGCTTCAGTGTTCCCCCCCCCCCCCTTGCCTACTAAAGGTCTCTTATGACTGTATAAGGGAGATGGGGTAGAGAGGAAGAATTCATGAATATTGTTTATAAAATGTTTGTATGCTTATGAGCAAAACATTTTTTTTTATTAAAGAATATTCAGCGAAAATTGCTCATATTTTTTACAGTTTATGATAAATGTCTAAACTGTAAAAGTTCTAACAGCTAAAGGATAAATAAGGCTGTAACAGCTAAAGGTCTCTTATGACTGTATAAGGGAGATGGGGTAGAGAGGAAGAATTCATGAATATTGTTTATAAAATGTTTGTATGCTTATGAGCAAAACATTTTTTTTTATTAAAGAATATTCAGCGAAAATTGCTCATATTTTTTACAGTTTATGATAAATGTCTAAACTGTAAAAGTTCTAACAGCTAAAGGATAAATAAGGCTGTAACAGCTAAAGGTCTCTTATGACTGTATAAGGGAGAGGGGGTAGAGAGGAAGAATTCATGAATATTGTTTATAAAATGTTTGTATGCTTATGAGCAAAACATTTTTTTTATTAAAGAATATTCAGCGAAAATTGCTCATATTTTTTACAGTTTATGATAAATGTCTAAACTGTAAAAGTTCTAACAGCTAAAGGATAAATAAGGCTGTAACAGCTAAAGGTCTCTTATGACTGTATAAGGGAGAGGGGGTAGAGAGGAAGAATTCATGAATATTGTTTATAAAATGTTTGTATACTTATGAGCAAAGCATTTTTTTTTATATAAAAGAATATTCAGGAAATTTACTGATATTTTTTACAGTTTAAGATTGAAAACGCAACGTGGATAGCGGAAGCGCAGTTAGCAGATTATCGTGTTTGAAATTTTTTAAACTCGGTTGTAAAATTTAGGACCCAGTTATGTAATTAAATTTTAAGCTGCTTTTTTTCGGTTTTCGTGCATATCTATGAATTATTATATCTTTGCATTTCATTAAGTTTCGCCCTCAATAATTGTAATTTTATTAATTTTGCCTGGTTACTTTCCCTTAAGAGAAATCCATTGGCTTTAACTATTGATGTTTCATTATACCCAAGTACTAGTTTAATATATCTTTTTCAACATTTAGCACTTTAAGAATACGTTCCTACACACACACACACACACACACATATATATATATATATATATATATATATATATTATACGTGTGTGTGTGTATGTATGTGTGAATGTATATGCATATATATGTTACGGATTTAATCATACCAGTTCTAGCTCATATAATTACCACTGTAAAAATACCTTTAGTTTAGACAAAGTAGAAAAAAATCACTTCAAAATCATAGGAAAAAAGTCTAGGGTTATTCGCCACCTGGCCATTCATTGCGAATGGGCCGGCCAAAGCCCTGAGTAGTCGTAAATTCTCGATTATTTCGGGCTTTGGCCAAGCGTCTTGGCCAATGCTTAGAAGTGTCTAGCTATTTCGCGAATTGACCAGACTTCGAACTTTAGCCGTAACATATGTTTATACATATGTTTATATATATATATATATATATATATATATATATATATATATATATATATATATATATATATATATATATATATATATATATATATATATATCGCACCCCGGGCAAGAAAAGTGACACAAGTCAAAAAATGGCAATTTTGAGGTTATGTCATTGAAAAATATGTAGGAAGTGCCCCATCATGCATGAAAAGCGCCAAATCTCTATCTCGCGATTTGTCCACCTGAGGGCAGTTGTATAAGTTTTATTGTAATGCTAGTCCAAGCTGCATAGTATTCTTTAAGTTGATTTATCTCAAATGCTGCACTTTTGAGTTGTGTCATTTTTTTTTATTTATTGCTGGGTTGCGACCGACACACACACACCTCACACACACCGTGGAACCTCAATCGATCGTTCCCTGAATCATCATTTTCTCGTAAGTGTCGTTTTTTTCACTCAATCCGGATATTAATATTTCTTTGTTATGTTTCCGCATCCATATTTTCCCCGCATTTATCGTTCAGGGCAATCAGTCCCTTGAAAAACGATAGATCGAGGTTCCACTGTGTGTATGTATATATATATATATATATATATATATATATATATATATATATATATATATATCCAAGCTCGTTAAGTTGTCTCAAAAAGGAAATAGAATGTGTATTAAAAGTCGGTGCACCCCCCCCCCTCCCCAGGCAAGGAGAATATAAAGAATTTAAGAAAATATTATGAAGCGTTCTGTTAGTGTAAAGGTACAATCCACCGGTCCGAAAGCAGGAGCAATTGAGTTCGATACTCGAGTTAACAAGCAATTTTTACCATGTTTTTTATTAACTTGCTTTCTTGTGTGTTTGTCAAGCACAAATCTTACAATCGATTTTTAACTAACTTCCCGATTAGCTAGACATTTGAAACTTTTAGAATAACTCAGAACATGATGACAATGCATTTTTTAAATACTTTTAGCCATCTTTAAGCAGAATTAAATTAATTTTCAGTTATTTTCAATTAATTTTGTTTTGTAGACTGGTGCAGCCCTCTATTGGCCGGAACGGGAACGAAAAGTTAAATGCAAGTTAACTTCCAATTAACTTCATTTTCTTTCAAGTTGATGGGATAATTCATCAAAAAAATTTTAAAAAGTATCTATTAATACATAGAATTGTCAAGTTTATATGATTCAACAGAAAATTTAAAAACATGGTATATAAAAAGTTCTTTTTATCTTGTAATTATTAAAATTTGAAGTAGAAAATAAAAGGGAAAATGGCGTTGTGATGTCGTCACTACTTCAATTTTATCTCTACCCATCACTAATATATGTTAGCTCCCTCCTAGTAGTCAAAGGAAGCCTTTTTTAGAATACTATAGCAAAACTTGTCTTGTCGTTTAAATTTGTCGAATACTATAGTAAAACTGAATCGTGTTCAGTTTGTCATGTAGAGATATTATCGGAGGTCAATTTCTTCATTGCTAAGTTTTCAGAATGATTATACTTGAAGGGGAAAGACAGATGGCAATCAGAGAAATTTGTCCCTTTTACTTTTTACTAACCTAATTTTGACGGGATAATTCCCCCTGAGCCCTCATATGGATTAATTTAGGCTAAATATTGAAGCTGTAGAAAATAAGCATCGCAGATACATTATACTTTTAACATACCGCTGTATCCATGAATCGTGGCATTTTTTATGGTGATAACTTCAAAATAAGACGACAAGACATATATGTCTATTTGAAACGCTTCAAGCGACAGAAACAGTTGGAGTTAGAATCTAAAACATTTTGGCTCGACCTTAAAATAGATTTAGGAATCTTCAGCTGATCTGACTGAGACGTCTTTTCGTTGGGATGTGGAGGGTAAATAATCATGTAAAATATACCTTGGATATGCGATTTTCTCATTATTTTTGATTGACCAAATGAAGCAAATGGTAAAGTCGAGATCCGAGATAAGGAATCAGCGTGTCCTGGAGCATTTTGAGTCCAACGAATGTTGTACTTGACGAGAAACCACGATATCAAAGAGACATATCAATTGGGTCGTCCATCGTAAAAGGTTAAATTCGGTGGTATCTTCCTGAATTTACTACTTCGTAAAGTTGCTAATAATCACTTGCTTCTTTATTGTCAGTATCAAAGACTGCAGCTGACGTCAAACCTTTGGAAAAGGTTCTTACAGATTACAGAACTTTTAATAACTTAAACTTAATAATGTACAATGTACTAGGCCCTAAAGAATTTCGGGCTCAGGGATTTTTACCCCTTCATCTCTCTTCTGTATTACAGCAGCGGCTGTTTCGGGGTAATCAGATATCGTGGTGGATTATATGTATGTTGATATCTTTCATTTCCCAACATAATAAACAGAAAAACAAACAAACAAACAAACAAACAGACAAACAAGTAATATATAAAAAAAATTTTAAAGTCACTTCCTACTTAGGTCAGCAAAGAAAAATTTGAGTGTGAACTAATAGTAGGAATTGAAAAAAAGGATTGCCTGCCAGAACCTTGCCTACTGTGCGAGATTAGGAGGGGGGAAAAGAGAGAGAAAAAGTTTGTCAGGTTGGGGATTCGATCTCGCAACCTACAGGATGGGAGAAGCCCGCGATACCGCAGTGCTACCGTTTACACAGTAACAAGAGGGAAATTACTATTCAAGAGCAAGAGACGCTCTAGGTCGAAAACTAAAATTGATTAATTAAATTTAATTAATGAATTAATATTTGAAAAAACTGAATTAACATCAAGTGTCATCCACTACAAGTTTAAAAAAATGTATTTGAACTTGAGTGGATGAATAAAAAGTACTTTTATTAACGATTGAAAATTTGAACGATATATATATAGAGAGAGTGTGAACTAATAGTAGGAATTGAAAAAGACAGACACCTTTCATGTAAAATATCGACTGCCACTGGTGCCTCAATGTGGATATAATCAGCCATCTTTGCAAAGTCTAAATTTATTCGTTGCAAAATTAACTAGAAAGTGTCCTTCTAAATTACCTATTCGTGACAGGGGTCCTTTTCGCACTATCGAAAGTTTGTTGAGGCCTCGTATCAACATTTGTAGCTGTAAAGACCAATAATGCTCTTCAGTTTCAACGACTTTCAGTCCAGTTTTTCAGATATCCAGGACTACTGATTCAGAAATTTTAACTGCTATGTTCAGGACAAATATTGCCATGTTCCCACCTACGATATCTATTACTTCTCTCAAAAAACCGATGTCTTCCAGGAAATTTGATTACGCATTATCATGCGCAAATGCGAATTATCTATACCTGCAGCTCACGCGAAATCGTGACTGTGACCTCTCATTCTCGCTCAGCTCCTGAAAAAACCGATTACGATGAAAAGGGGCGAAACGATATCTTTCTTTTTCCGCCGGATACGATAATTTGCATAATGCTGCTGCCACCTTTTTATTAGAAAGAAGTTTACGGTGGGAACGAATATAGCTCCCTCGGCTTGAGAATAAATACGTTTGTTAGGAAGGTAATAATGTTATCTTTTTGTTGTTTTATTTTACTCCGTGAAAATGTTTTGTCGGCCTGAAAAATAGAATCGGAGTTTCTTTGATGAGCTTTGGTTGTATTGTTCTTGGGAGCAGGGAGGGAGAAAAGATGTGTATTTCGACATTTCGTGCCTTATGGTAATAAGTGATCACGTGATGTCTAGTTTGGGAACGTCGGAATGGCCAAATAACGTTAGGCAAAGAGAGTGAGGGAGACAGGCCCTAGGCTTCCGCTTGTCTTATGATAATTTCACGAATGGTTATTTTCAAATATTTGTTATATAAATACTTGCATATTCATAAGTTTGATAGGACTTTAATTATATATACTAACCTCATAATGCTCCATTTTGTTTCTCGATATTTTTTGGACTTCAGATATTGAATAGTTGAGTTAAAGCTACTGTGTACTAACTCTATTGGATTCGTCTCCGCTGAGGCGTGTGAATCCAATAGGGTTAGTACACAACAGCCCTAAGTTTTATCCTTTTCTGTAGCTATCCTTTAGCTTACGGGGCCCATATTTCCGATTCCCTCTTTAGAAAGGGAAATTTTATATCCCCTTTGTAAGAACGGCCATTAAGGGGGTTATATATATAGTCGAACCCCGTTATAACGAGATTCAAGGGACCAAAGGCTTTGTTTGCTTTATCCGGTGGTTCGCTATATCCGAACGGTTAAGAAAAATGCTGGAGTTCATAAAATGTATCACTCATTAGTTGCAATTTTAATTCAATAATGATGTATTAAAAATGATAAAATGTATTAAAAATGATCATTAATGAATTAAATCGACTCAAATTGATCACATTAAACTGACTTAATACTAATTAAATTACGTACAATAGGAAATCGGTGGGACCAAAATTTTCGTTCGTTATATCCTTGAGTTCGTTATATACCGGGTTTGACTGTATATTTATATATATATATATATATATATATATATATATATATATATATATATATATATATATATATATATATATACACATTCTTGGGCCCTTATTCTTGGGATACATGCTATCCCACCCCGTAAGGAAATGGCTAAAAGGTTCAGATAGAAGTGTCTAGAGACATTTTATTTTTCTAGAGACTAGGGGGGGCGGGAACTGATACCAGTCCCGGGATGAAGATTCTTACTAGGATTCCATGCCTTTAGTTTTTCAGTCCCAGACCCCCATCTTATTCCTGGGATTCTTTATTACCCCCTGCCCCTACAACCAGGAGGAGAGTTGGAGCGACCCTAAAACTTGCAGTTTCGTTGCCTAATTTTTGTTGTTTGAGAAGTCGTTTAAACAAGAGGTACTGAAATTTTGATACCTACATCATTTTTAAAGAAAAGAAATAACCCTTCCTTCCCCCTAGAGGTGTTAACTTACATGTTAACCGTTGCCTAGTTAAGATGTCCTCCAACATTCAATAGTCCTTAAGCTTTGATAGTCCTCGGGAACACTTTTTATTAAAGAAATATCGTGGCTGCCCTCCTAATTTTCAGCAGCTACTACTTTTTAACCAATTATTAATGGACTGAAAAAAAATTATCACGAAAAGAAAATATTGATGTTAATTATAAAATTGCCACAATTTTTCATAATATAGCAGTAACACAATACCAAAATCTGTAATTAAAAAAATAAGGTTTATAACTTTGTAGTTTTAATTCGGAACGTGTATAATCAATGATAAAAACTTTTCACCATAATGTCAGCCAGTGGCGCACCCAGGATTTAATCTTGGGAGGGGGGGGGGGGGGGGGGGGTGAAAGGATAAAAATATTCATAATGCAAATTCAATATTTATAATGCAATTTCTATTTCTTTGGGGGGGGGCAGGGCACCTTGCTTCCCCCCCCGGGTGCGCCACAGATGTCCAACCATAGCGTCATCATGACTTTTCAATATTTGACATCTTATACTCTCATCATTTTTACTTGTATACAGCAGCATGGAGATGGTCTACTGCTTTTTAGTCTATAATTCATACAAAAGAGTAATAAACACTAAGATTTTTTAAACACTGTGATTTATTTCGTGATTCTTCATAAATATTTCTGAAAGCTGCAAATCAGGGAGACTGGTTTGTTTGATTGTGGTTACTGGTCCTGTTCATACAGAATCCGTCAGCGTCAGTATAAAATTTTTTACCAATCCTATACCAATCATTATTAATATATATATATATATATATATATATATATATATATATATAAATAAGAACTAAACAAAATCTGTCAAAGGTAGTGGTCGATCTCTATCAGTGTCGTCCTTGAGTACTCCATTTCCTGGAACTAGCGCGGTAAATTTTTCTTTCCGGTAGACGTAAAAATTATTTTTAATAATATTTTTTCATCCCTAAATTGCGCTTTAATCACGTTACCACATAATCCTGGTGAGAGGGAAAAAAAATTCTTCACTTGCGAACACCTGATTATTATCTGACTTGTATCCCACAGAATCGTAAAACCACAGTTTTTAGAACCACTGAAAACATAATTGGATTCGTCCTATCTTCTAACTAAAGACTCCCTTATCTCAATATACGTCTTTGTTTTTGGACGAATAAGCGCGAAGACAGTTAGAAATACATGTGTGTAAATCAGGGGTTCTTAATCGGTGGTCCATGTACCACAGGTTGTCCGGGACAACCCAAGAAGTGATCCGCAAAAACAGCAGTGATTTAAAATAATAATAATAATATTAATAATAATAATAATAATTAAAAAAAAACATCGTTTCAAAACGATCGCGAATTTAACAATATTATATTGGGATAATTTTTCGTTTTAATTCCGAATTTTTTGTTCAAATTTCTATATTTTCTCCTTTTTCTGATGTTTCGAGTACAGAAAAAAAATCGCTGTGCTGCTTAAAAATCCCTAATATATTTTCTGTGACGTGGAGTCACAGAGTCACTCTCCAGTGTCGTATCCATCTATATAATAACAGCTGAAGGTAAACAAATGTATGTTTGTGAGCAGACACGGGGACGGGTTAAACTCGCGAACCGAGCATAGCAGGATATCGCGACTGGTACCGATGGACGCGGACGGACGAGACGCGTGCACTGGTGCCATCTTCAACTTCCAAAATTTTAAATTATAAAATTAAAACCGCTGAACTCAAAAGAAGTGGACAGCAGAAACAGATGACATTCCGAGTGGGCCAGCTCCTTTCCGTTTCGCAAATTTCCACTATTTTCATGCATGCAAAATTAAACTTTTCCGCCCCCCCCCCCAATCGACAAATTTTTTATTTCCATGTGTTTTACAACTCTTCATCTTTAAGGATATACACATTTTTATAAAGTTAAAAATTCGCTTTTTCCCCAAAGCAGTTTTCCGAATTTCATGAAATCGACAATTTTGATGGACAAATATTTCGGTTTTCTGGACCTATTAATGTCAATTTTACGATTTATCGCATTTGCTAGATGTTTAGCTTCCAAAGTATACCAAATACATTTAATAAAAAAATGTTTTAATTCTAAAAAAACGTACTTGCAAAACTCACTTTTGAAATTTCCCGCGCTGATCGCCACAGTATCTTAATGTAACTGAATGCCGAGTTCTTAATTTTTCGACTTATTATTTTACTCACTAATAATTCCAGCAAGTTCGGGAAATTTGTTTCTAATTAATGAGCAACTCATGAGGATTCTTCCGCCACCAATTTTGAATTCATTAGAACAGACTTTCTATTTTTTTAAGCACTTTTCCCCCCATGAGATTTAATATTTACACTCGGCCATGTTGAAAAAAGGAAAAAACTATTAGTTGAGAACGAGTCTGAGAACGAGTCATTTAATAATTGAAATCCAGAAAAAATTTTAGTTTTAGGAAATGAGAAGTTAAAACCTTTAGAACTTTTTCTAATTGAATGAAATTCTTTTTTGTTTAAAAAGCAAAATTTGAAAACGGAAATTTGAAAGAATTATTTCAAAAGCCAAAAACCGAAATTTGAGAAAGAGAATTTTAAATAATTATTTCGTTTTTGAAAAATTCTAATTAATATATTTTTAAAAGTGATTAAAAAGTTTTTAATCTCTAAGAAATAAAACCCTTTCATTTTAAATCGAAGAAGCAACACATCGGATTGCCACTCAGCTAGTATTTTAATAAAAACAGCTGAATACGATATCACTGGTAAATTTTCGATGTTTTTTCATAAACATTGAAACGACCTCGAGCAGTCGTGGCCGAGTGGTTAAGGCGATGGACTTGAAATCCATTGGGGTTTCCCCGCGCAGGTTCGAATCCTGCCGGCTGCGGGCGACATTTTGTTTGATACATTGATAACGTTTGATAAAGGCGGTTTTGATAACGGCCCCCATTTCATTTACACCAGTGATTCTTAACCTTTTGTTGATCAGAGACAACTTGTCGGGAAGGAAAAAAACAAACTCGTTGGCGACCCTCTCCCATCCAATTCTTTTAAAGCAGGCCTGCACAACATGCGTTCCCGCCCGCACAGATGCCTAATATCATCTTTTAAGCCTTTTGCACAGATGCCTAATATCATCTTTTAAGCCTTTTGCACAGATGCCTAATATCATCTATATATATATATATATATATATAAAACGCGTATGTATGCGAGATAAGAATCGGCGATATTTCTGCTCTCCAAATGGCAACGGCTGTAACTACCAGATGTAAACATTAGCGGGAAACAGCGTGTGTGCAGTGCCTCGACGATAGCACGTAATTTGGTACATTTTAATTGCTGTATTTTACTCGTGAATAATTTCAATTTATTCACGAGATAATTTATTCTTTCGTTCCATCGGTTTTTCTAAATGTATATAACAGGGCAAACTTTTGACAAAATATGTTTAAACTGTGTTTAGTCATGGACAGTTGTATTTAGGTTTATCTAGAGTCCGTTCTTTTGATTCTGTCACTGTAGTATCTCCTATTTCTGAAATACTCAACTGTGTATATAAAGAAGTTTGAGGAATATCATAGTAAAATATTAATAATTGCATTATAATATCTTAATAGTAAGTAAAAGCTAATTTTCTACACTTGTTTTACTACTTGCTGAATTTTTACTCCATTTTATAAGTGAAGAAATTTTTTCAACATTTTTTTATTTGATATAATTAAGTGTAGATATCTGAATTGTAAACAATAGCACATACTGAGAGTGATGTAATCCACGACTAATTTTAGTATTTACTGGATTTTTACTCCTTTTTTTAAGTGGAAAAATTTTCCTCCAACAATTTCTTATTTGATGTAATGATAAAGTGTAGATATCTTAATTTTAAAAAATATTATTAAAATAATTAAAAAATTAATAATATTTAAATATTATTACATAATATATATTATTAAATAATTAATAATATTTAAATATTATTACATACAGAGAGGAATGTAATTTTTAAAATCATTGGTGTTGGATTTCTCAGTCTTATCTTTATCTCTGCTCTGAAGTAATGGAAATTCACATTTTTTAATCACGATGTTTTAGAATCATCCTTATAGAGAATTTTGCAATCATTATAATTTCTTTGGCTGAGATCGCACTTTATGTTTCTTTCAGTTGAGTTGTTTTGTAAAAGAAAATATAAAACTAAAAGCGACCATGATGGTCGCGCAGCGGCTAGTATATCTAAAATTTATGGATTATTGTTTTAAATGTATAATATTATGAAAGGAATATGTAAGCAATGATTGTTAATATTTATTTAATTTTTTAAATAATCAGTTTTTTTTGTTTGTTATTGTTGATTTAGTTAGGTAAATTATTTTTCTCTCTCTCATCTACCCTATTTTCTTGCGGACCGCAATTTCCATAAAGTAATATGGCCCTCGTCTCATTTCTAGTTGTGCAGGCCTGATTTGGAGACAAAAATAGGTTAAATATTCCGAATAAACAGACAAATTGTGATAAACAACTTTGATAAAACTAGTTGGCACCCGTCAAAACATGACGGATAGATAGTAAATAAATGTACTAATACACAAATTATACTCAACGCATCATTACCAAAATCATAATAATGCGCAGAAACAAATTAATGTGTTTAAGCGGCTTCGTGCTTAGTGAGTATCTAAAGCTAGATTTAAAAATGTCATTGAGCATGCGCAGAGAGCAATTTTTCTAAATTATAAATTATCGCTAGTTAAACAGCGCGAAATAAACAATTTCCATCAGGTTTAATCTTATAAAAATAAAAATGGCAGAGAGAGATCTAGAGAGACTCCTCAGCATTGAAACATGTCACTGAGCATGCGCAGAAACAGTGAGTTTCTAAAGCCAGATTGAAACATGCCACTGAGCAAATACAATTTTAACTGTAAATTATAGCTTATTAATAAAAATTGCAGTTACTAAAACAAAATTTGACAAATCTACAGATTACAATCTTTCGTTTAAGACCAAAATGAAGTAAATTGATACAGTAGTTTTCTCTCACGGACTGCCCAAAAAGTCGGCTTAGCAACTTAAATATATAGATATGACAAGTAAACTTTAACCCTGTGAATACTTAAAAATCTATGAGAATTTTGAGCTTGCATTTGTTTTACTAGCTGTAAAGTGGCTGTTAAGAATCACAAGTGTAAATGGAATAAGCGCCTTTATCATACATTATCATTGTATCAAACAAAACGTCACCCGCAGCCGGCAGGATTCGAACCTGCGCGGGGAAACCCCAATGGATTTCAAGTCCATCGCCTTAACCACTCGGCCACGACTGCTCGCAGTAGTTTCAATGTTTATGAAAAACATCAAATTACGCAGTGATATCGTATACGGCTGCTTTTTATCAAAAACAAGATTGATTCGATACTGGAGAGTTTCTATTTAACGTCTTTTCATTGCTTAAGTTCGTTATCAGGAAAACTCATTAGAAAGAAATTAAGTTTTAAAATCATTGTACAGTAGATTGCTAAGTTAAATAAAAGATTTAGCTAACTGCAATCTATATATTTAAGTTGCTAAGCCGATTCTTTGGGCAGTCCGTGAAGAGAGAAAACTACTGTATCAGTTGACTTCATTTTGGTTTTAAACGAAAGATTTTAATCTATAGATGTGTCAAATTTGGCTTTCGTAATCGCAATTTCTATTAATTAACGATAATTTACAACTAAAAAATTGCTTTCTGTGCATGCTCAGTGGCATGTTTAAATCCGGCTTTAGATGCTCAATAAGTACGAGGCCGCATAAAGACATTCATTTGCTTCTGCGCATGCTCAGTGACATGTTTATTTCTGGCTTTAGATACTTTACTAAGAACGAGGCCGCATAAACACGTTGATTTGTTTATTCCGAGGAATCTCTCTAGCTCTCTGAGTGCCATTTTTATTTTTAATAATGTGTGTGAGGTATAAAATTAAATCTCACGGAAATTGTTTATTTCGCGCAGTTGAGTAACCCTAGCTATTTCTTTTATAGGGTTCAATAGTAATTTTTTAAAGTGTATTTCTCTGTTCTAAATGTTATGATTTTCACCATTTGGTAATGATGTGTTGAGTACAATCAGGGCCTGATTATGAACGCTGGGGGCCCCCGGGCAGATGCTATTTGGGGCCCTCCACTTACGAACATTTATGAAAATAAGAACGATCCATGGACTATACTATTAGTAATCTTTTATTTACCTCATGCACCAAGCGTGTGAGGAAAACTTGTTAAAAATCAGGATTAAAAAAAATTGTTTGATTTAAAGTTTGATTCAAATAACGATTTAAACCAAACAAACCTGCATGCGAGTCCTATATTTGCTATTACAGTGTATGGCTGATAAGATGAACATGTTTCACATCAAATTGAAAACGCCTTTCACCTTCTGCTGTATGTCTGATACAACCTGATAGTTTAACATTTTCCAGAAAGCAGAAAGCGAAATTAAAAACTTTCACTTATCTGACACCCGATCTATTTCAGTGTTGAGAAACATCGTTAAAGAGGACAGTTTTGGGGCCCCCTAGCATCAGGGGGCCCTGGGCTAAGTCCCGATTTGCCCATGCGATAAAAAGGCCCTGAGTACAATATGTGTATTAGTGCATTTATTTACTATCCAGCCGTCATGTTTTGACGGGTACCAACTAATCTACTTGAAGGGTATATATGTCCAGGGTCGGTCCCATAGGTGAGGCAGTGAGGTGGACGCTCCAGTACAGGCGCCGTATTGAAATATGAGCCAAAATGACACAGAATAAAAATACGAAATTTTAAATGAACAAAGACAAAATATTAGTAGTTTAATCTAATAAAGGACGAAATTCGTAAAAATGCTCAAATATAACCGAATATTTAGACTTTTTTTTAAAAAATATACTAGGGGCTTGGCCCTTAGGCTCGCTACCCTCTCTTTTCGTACGGGGCCTTCGGCCCCTAATAAGGCTTATTCGTAAAAAGGCTTAATAAGGCTTAAAAGGGAATATTTTACTCGTAAAAGGCCCCTTGAAGTCAAGTAACTTTCAAGAACAGCAAAACAATGTTTGAGAGTTTAACCTTTGTTGCCACTCTCTGCTTCTCTTTAGAGTCAAATAAATTTCAAGAATTCAGTATAAAAATAACGCTCGTGCATGAAGTATTTATTTTGATAAAGATACATTTCCCTTTTGAAAAAAAAAGTAAAATAATAAACTGAACAAATGAACTTCTAAAAGGAAAATCACAACAAAGATCGTTTTAAATTATTTTTACATCTTTCCTCTGTTAGGTCTAATAGTAAGATACATAGGGGTGATTCTCTGGCAATGTAACAGCTTCCATCCATTTACTATTGTTAGCCTTATGCGAAGGGCTTTTCATCACTCTTGAATTATCAGCTTTAAAATTCAATTAAAAATCGAAATTTTAAGATATAGACTTGAAATGAGGTTTATTTGAATAAGAAAGCTTTCAGCTTCCAGATGATGTAAATATATTCTTTGTAAGATAAAAACTCGAGGAGCATCGATATTACATCCACATGGGGGACGATATTTCTTGAAAAACTGTGTTTCATTTTTTGATGAAAATATTAGTCTGTTTTAAAGCACTTTTAAACAAATGAGGTCTAGTTTGAAAGAGAAATGTCTGTAGTCTTAGATTGTAAAAAGATTAAAATTCTACGATCATTTTTTGGAGAGTTATCGTAATCTGAAGATGAAAAAGTCAATATTTTCCCACAAAACATAAAATAATAATAAAAAACACCTTAAAGTCTGACGAAGATGAGACATGTCTTACTTTGGTCCCCCCATTTTTCTGCATCTATTGGTATCTAAGCTGAAAATTTCTATGGTTTTCTAAGCTGAAAATTTTAAAGAGTCATACACGAACAACAACAAATTAAGAGCAATTGAAAAATCTACCAATAATTTCTATAGAAAAAAATGATATCTAAAACAATAAATTTCAGAGATGATTTCGAGTCATTTGGTGCAATAAAGGCTGAGAGAATGATTTAGTCATTATTTTTAATTACATCACAAATTATGATCAAATTTATTTATTTTCTCTGCATTCTTTTATGTTCTGTAATTTAAAAAAAATCTGTTTCTTTAAAATAAATTAAACTTTTACATATTTTTACAAAAAAAGTCCATTATTCTATTAAGTAGACTATTTTTAATGGTGATACATTCATTAATTAAAAGTCTCTCCAAAATTTCGAAAAGACGCCATTTTTACCATGTTTTTATTAACTCGCTTTCTTGTTTGTGTGTTTGTGTGTTTTTCTTCTACAAATCTTGCAATCGATTTTTAACTAACTTCCCGACTAGCTAGACATTTGAAACTTTTAGAATAGCTCAGAACACGATGACAATGCACTATTTTAATACTTTTAGCCATCTTTAAGCAGATTTGAATTCATTTTCAGTAAATTTTGTTTTGTAGAATGGAGCAGCCATCTATTGGCCAGGACGGGAATGAAAAGTTTAAACGCAAGTTAACTTCTAATTCTCGAGCTAAAGGATTGATTACGCATTTGATACCTCTTTATTGCCCATTTGATCATTTTCTTTCAAGTTAATGGGATAATTCATCAAAAAATTTTAAAAAAGTATTTATCCTATATATAATAGCCGTTGTCTCTGTATGACACTTCCGGGCTGTACTCATCTTTCAATTGAAGCCCTCAGTAAACAAACCGCCAAATAGGCTTAATTTCAATTTCAGATGTGGATCAGAATTTTTTTTTACCTAAAAACAAATATCTTCTCCATCAAATCACATTTGTTCAGCCTATTTTTCTATAAAACATTCAGAACTTTAAAAAATTGGATGTTTTTAGCTGTATATTTAACAGTTTTAAAAAATCTGTTTACTTTTGCGATGAATTCTGAAAGTAAATAAACTTGAATGTGAATGAATCGTGAAGTGAACTGTAAAAAAAGTTTTTAACTTTCATATACTTTTTCCATTATGACGTCATTTTTAGTATTATGACGTCAAAATGACGGGTTGGATGGCAGTCTACTACTCCAATCGCATGAAAAACTAAATAAATAAAAAATAATGAAAGGGTTTGCTTTTATAAGGTGTCGATTAAATGCAATATTTTAGATAATTCGGGATATTTTTTAACTTTCATATACTTTTTCCATTATGACGTCAAAATGACGGGCTACCTACTAGTTAATACATAGAATTGTCAAGTTTATATGATCGAACATAAAATTTTAAAACATGGTATATAAAAAGTCCTTTTTATCTGGTAATTATATTATTAAAACTTACCCCTGCCGCCATGATGGATCGGCCCAGCACTGGTATTTGTCTGTTTGAGGGGCCTGGTTAAACGGTAGCAATGTGCTGAAGAAAAGAAAAATGTCGCCCGCAGCCGGCAGGATTCGAACCTGCGCGGGGAAACCCCAATGGATTTCAAGTCCATCGCCTTAACCACTCGGCCACGACTGCTTACTGTAGAACTGAAGTTAACAAACAAGAACGGAAATTACACGGTTATATGGTATTGAACAATTCAACTGCTTTTATTAAAACAAGATTGGTTCGATATTGGAGAGTTTTTATTTAATTGTATTTTCATCGCTTAAGTTCGTTATCAGGAAAACTCATTATTAAGAAATTAAGTTGTAAAAACATCCTAAAGCAAATTTAAAAAGGACTGAAAAAAAGAAGTAAACTTTATATATACAGTTGGACCTCCATATATCGAAGTCGACGGTTCCCGAAAAAAATTCGATATATAGAAACGGTTATGCTTAAAATATTGGTGATACATTGTATTGCAAGAAAAATGTGCATTTTCTTCTAATATACGAAATCACTTTCATATCAACAAATTTAAATATGAATCACATTACTACAAATTACCTACATTCATAAACGAAAATTATTATCGATTAAAAATATCAATGAATTAATTATACTAGATTTAATTATCAAACCAAATTTACATACCTTTAAATACAAACGCAATTCATTTACATTTTTGTAAAAAACTTTCGAATGTCTTGTTGCACAATAAATTTAGAAGAAAATTCATCATAAAAGTGTTCGCACTTAATAAGTCCACTAAATACTGCCTCCGGGACATTTTCCGCAAATTGAAGACCACGACGGATTACATCCAATGCTGCGCGCATTTCTTTTTCGAAGGATTATCAATTTCTGCTTCAGTTAGAGTCTCTTCATCTTCTTGGATGTCAGTTTGTTCTTCCTGAAGTGAGTATATGATGTCGTCATCTGTGGGGTAATCGAAAACAATGATGCCTTCATCAAGTCTATAAAATCTCTAAGGGAAAAATCTTTACGGGACAGAAAAATCACGTGCCACGTTAAGAATCTTTTGGAAAAAAATTCGATATATAGAAATTTCTTTCGTTATATAGAGATAGTTTCTCTACCTAATGAAAACGGGGATTCACCAACTGTTCGATATATAGAGGTCCGACTGTATATATATATATATATATATATATATATATATATATATATATATATATATATATATATATATATATATATATGTATATGTATATGTATATGTATATGTATATGTATATATATATATATATATATATATATATATATATGCTTGTATATATATTAATTAGATTAGTTAATGAAACATCAAACCTTCAAGTGAATTCCTTTCGCGTAGGTAGAATTAAGTTTAACTAACGAAACACAACTGAAAAAATAAAAAAATATTATGCACTAAAGTTAATAAAATGCATAATATACATTTCTTTTAAATTTCTAAGAAACAGATAGTTTCAATAAATTACACAAAGGAAACCGCTGTTTGTAATGACGACCTCTTATCAAAATTTGAGACCGGAGAAATTGCAAAGATTCTCACATTTTATATTACTTTTACATTTTTCAAACCGAAAAAATAGAGCTAAATTTTGCTGTTTTTGGTATAAAAATATAAAGCATTTTGTTCGAAAAAATCCGTAAATTTTTATTTGCCGTATAAATCCACCGAATTTCAGTCCACTCTAAAATGTATCAACGCTCTTAAAAACTGAAAAGCTAACCTCTTTTTAAACCCAAAATTTGCTATACAAAATAAAAACTCTTTTTAGTCAGAAAACTCTGGAACAGAAAATATATCATCTCTTTAAAAAAAAAAATCAATAGAAAATTACGTTTAAAAAAAAGATTTAGTTATTTGCTGTCTACTCCAAGATATACTGGTCTTTTTGAGAGCCTGTAAAACAGTAGCAATGCCGAAGTAAAGTAAAATGTCGCACGCAGCCGGCAGGATTCGAACCTGCGCGGGGAAACCCCAATGGATTTCAAGTCCATCGCCTTAACCACTCGGCCACGACTGCTCGCTGTAGAAACAGGAATTACGATTCACATCGGCCCTTCCTTTTGATTTACCTTTGTTAGAAGAAGTGCTCACAGGAGCAATTCTATATATTCATTATCCAAGAGATCTCATGAATAAAATACTGTTCAAATATGAATGCGAAAGGTCTCTACGTTTTTTTTTTCCTTTTGGAACTGAATAATTTTTGGATTTTTTTTTTTTTTTAGATGATACCTTTCACTGTTTGCAGACATCTTTGTTTTAGAGGCAGATGATCGTAGACAGTTATAAATACATCTGTGTTAACGGAATCAAGGTCGCAACCAGACAAAGAGAAAGGGGACTAGAGAGACCCCGCAGCAAGAATATTGAAAATATAAAATACATAAATATAATAAAAGAAAAATTTATCATCACTTTCTTGAATATGATGCCCTGATTTTCCATTGGGCCCAGTAGGCCCGGGCCTTGGAGCCCCCTAAAAAATTTGTATTTTAAAAGAAAAAAAATTCCCAATTCAATTTTTATTTATTTTCTTTATTTTACCTTTAATAGCAATTTTTTTAATATATCCTTTCAAATTTGATTGATTGGTTCATCATATGTATGTTATAGTGTATATAAGGGATTAATAACTTTTCTGGTTGCATGGTATTGGTGTTTTAATGATGAAGTTAATATGTTGTATTGCTTTTTGTTACTTGATAATGTTCTATGCTTCTACACTTCAAATAGCCAATTCTTGGTAAAATGATACTTTCACAATGATTCATGATTATTTCTTTTGTGTGTCAATTTTGGAAATTTTACGCCCACATCCGTGTTAGGGGGCCCCCATCTCGAGTTGTGCCTATAGTCAAGAATTTTCTAAATCGGGCCCTGATATGATGTCTAGATTCTTGATTTTACACCCAACTACGGAACAAAAATTTAACCCTATTGGATTCACCCGAATGTTATGGAGAAAATTTGTCCAAGGATTGCTGACTCGGATTTAAAGATTTTTTTTTTCTTTTTTAAATTATATTCCGTAAAAGAGAAAGAAATGTTAAAATTTGGGACATTTTTCTTTTTTTTAAATGCAAATAATATTTTAAAATTTAGATTTTTCGAGGAAAAAAAAAATCTGGTATAGTGTGTTTTAAAACCTCATAAATTCCTTCGGTGGACGAAATTTACAAAAGGAATCCTGTTGCAAGGTGCAGAAAAGTTCCGGCTATCTGAAAATACCATTTTTATTGGATTTTCAACATTTATGTAGCTGCAAATAGTAGAAAAATTTTCTCCATAGGTTAACAATGAGGTGAGCGAATCCAATAGGGTTAGTACACCTTAATTGAGAAATCCCAAGTTTCTTGATTACAGCTAAAATCGTATCATCTTGGGACTTTGCTTACTGTTGCTGCATCAAGATGTTTTAAAGAAGATTGCTTTTATTTTCTGCATTCAAACCGGTCGAAGTAAGCCCGCGTATCTTTTTTTTTATATATATATAATTAGTTCAATTCTTTTTAGACAAGCAAATCTATATATATAAGTTGCTAAGCGCATTCTTTGGGCAGTCCGTGACAGAAAACTACTGCATCAATTTACTTCATTTTGGTCTTAATTGAAAGATTTTAATCTATAGATGTGTCAAATCTGGTTTTTGTAACTGCAATTTCTATTAATTAGCGGCCGGACGATGGCCGAGTGGCTAGGGCGCTGGTATTCAGTACCAAAGTCCATGAGTTCGAAACCCACTCTTGGCATGGACGTTTGTAGCCGTTCGGAATCGGCTTTAAGCAGTAGGTCCCGGTCTAATTAGCCTTCGTGTAGCCAAAATTGACCGTAGCGCTCCAAACCAAACCTATTAATTAGCGATAATTTAAAATTAAACAATTGCTATCCTCGCATCCTCAGTGACATGTTTAAATCTGGCTTTAGATACTCACTAAACACGAGGCCGCATAAACACATTAATTTGTTTCTGCGCACGCTCAGTGATATGTTTAAATCTGGATTTAGACACTTACTAAGCACGTTAATTTGTCTATTCTGAGGAATCTCTCTCTCAGTCTGTCATTTTTAATTTTAATTATGTTTGTGAGATATAGAAATTAACTTGACGGAAATTGTTTATTTCGTATTGAGGGAATTTATTTCGTATTCTGTACTGAGTTGCAGAGTTGCTGAGTACACATACCACGTTTTTACTTTGTCACTGAGTAACCATATTTCTTTTTATTGAGTTCAATAGTGATTTTTTTTAAGTGTATTTCTCAATTCTTAATATTATGATTTTCAAAATTTGACAATGATGTGTTCAGTATAATTTGTGTATTGGTAAATTTATATACTATCCAGCCGTCATGTTTGGACGGGTACCAACTAGTTTTTGTTAATATACTACCAAAAAAGGAGGATTAACTACGTGTTTTTCAGTAATATATTTTATAACTAATTTTTCTGTTTCTAAGGAGTTCGTCGATTCTTTTGAATTCCAATAAAAACGATGCATTTATCAATCTTGTTATTTATCCTTGTCTGTAGTTTGGTGGTTTACTAACTGCATTCATAACATAGCTCAGTCGAACCCCGTTATAACGAATTTCAAGGGACCAAAGGTTTTGTTCGCTTTATCCGGTGGTTCGCTATATCCGAACCGTTAAGGAAATGCTAGAGTTCACAAAATGTATAACTCATTAGTTGCAGTGTGTATTCAATATTGATGTATTGAAAAAATGATAAAATCTATTACGAAAGGATCATTAATGAATTAAATCGACTAAAATCGATTACATTAAACTGGCACAATACTAATTAAATTACGTACAATAGGAAAATGGCGGGGCCCAAAACTTTCGTTCGTTATATCCGTGAGTTCGTTATATACCGGATTCGCTATAACGGGGTTCGACTGTATTTTTTTTAGTCCACGCTAAATTACCAAGTCTCTCTGTTGTCTTTTGCATAAAAAGTTTTTGCTGGTTACGGCCCTAAACTTTGAAAGTGGTGTGCAGGGGTGTTATTCATGTTTAGTTTGGCACGTTACCCAACTAATTTGTCCAACTTTCTGGGATATTATAACGTAGGGTGACGTTCCTCCATAACGGTCCTGCGGAAAGGAAAATTACAGACGCTAAAACTGTCCGTCCTTCCGTCCTCGCGAGTTATAATTTTGGCAGTGCGCCAAAATTATAACTCGCGAATTCTAAATTATAACTCGCGAATTCCAAAATTCTTGGCGCTTTGCGCCCAAGAGCAGTAAATTTTTTGTAACGTCCTAGAGTGACGTACTCGACTTAGATCTCTCTCCTGATAACAAGCAAACACGCTGCTCTCGAAATTAATACCTAATTTTGTATTTTTATGTAAATAGTATTTTCATGTAAATTGTAAATAAACCTAGATAGCAAGCTCTCCCACTCTCGATTTTTCACTGGACTTGATCATTTGATTATTTGGAATTACTTTTGATTTGGAAATTTTCATCGAACTTTCGTTTCTTGGATATACACGTCGGACTTCGATTGACTTCATAATATAGATACATATACACATGCAAAAGAGGTAAGCAACGATAAGTAATCCTACGTTAGTAACCCGCGGTAGTTTCGTTAGACTACCTGAAATTTTTTAAAAATTATTTAGAAATTAGTTGAGCACCCAGGATTGATGTCCTATGCAAATAAAGATCATTTTAAAAAAAAAAATTATGATGTTATGGTAATAAATTTCTCAAATAAACACTCATGTTGATACATAAATCATATTCTTTTTTTCAAATATACAAAATACGGAATTTAAATACGCCTGAATATTTTGATAATTTTGCATTATTGTCGTAAACAATAATAAAAAATAATTAAAGATAAGAAGAACTTTTTATATACCATGTTGAATCATATAAACTTGGCAATTCTATGTATTTATAAATACTTTTTTAAAAATTTTTTGATGAATTATCCCATCAACTTGAAAGAAAATGAAGTTAATTGGAAGTTAACTTGCGTTCAACTTTTCGTTCCCGTTCCGGTCGATAGATGGCTGCACCAGTCTACAAAACAAAATTAACTGAAGATAACTGAAAGTAAATTCAATTCTGGTTAAAGATGTCTAAAAGTATCAAAAGAATGCATTGTCATCGTGTTCTGAGCTATTCTAAAAGTTTCAAATGTCTAGCTAGTCGGGAAGTTAGTTAAAAATCGATTTCAAGATTTGTTCTAGACAAACACACAAACACATACTCAAACAAACAAGGAAGCGAGTTAATAAAAACATGGGAAAAAAAAGAAACTTCTATTTTCGAGAAAACTTGGTTTTGGAGTTTATACTCCTCCCCTCACGAGAATTTCCTCATTGGAAAGGTTACATAATCAGTGCACCATGCTTGATTCTCTCCCTTTTTATGCCTTGTTTTCACTGTAATTGTGTCGTCCGCGATTTACAAGTGGGAACATTTACGTCGGAATTTTTTCACGGAAATTCCTAATAAGGCATTATTCTGCTGTCACATTTAATTCATAGAGATAAACACTGAGACAGAAAAAAAAAAAAAAAAAAATTCCAAACCTGTCCTCCCCCCCCTCTCCGAATTTTTTTTCTCGCACAAGAGCTCACTTTCTGTTAATTGTTTTTTATATCCTCCTCGAGTCCTCATTACTGGACACACAGCTAAAGACAAAGTACTGGGGACAGCATCGTATGAGGCGGAATGCAATATTCAGCGGAGGGGGAGGGGGGCCAGAGCAATAATGGATATATCCTCAGTCACGACAGCGCGACGGCTGTTGCATAGCAACACGGGCTGGCGGAGCATCGCGTGCAATGTAAAACATGAGATGGTGGAATGGTGCTTAAACTTCCCCCTAGTCGAAAGTGAGCGATCAGGGCGGGATAGACCTAACTTTAAATTAGATTCTTATGCGTGTCCATTTTGGGCAGACTATTTTGTAGTTTTGTAGCGACAAAACGATTTTCAATTCGCTTTTTTTTAATCGGGCAGCGGCAAAGTACCAATAAGAAATTTCCCGCTTTTGCTGAAATGAAATATCTTTGAAGAAAACTCATTCAGAACTAATGTAACTAGGAAGCCAAAGTATGATTTAAATTAACTGTCCCTTGTCAGACACGTAATTTGTAATATCACATTTCCCTAACAACGGTCGACTGGTCTACAGGCTTTTAAACGATCATTAACGGGTTTTGACTCCAGTTCCTGATAGACGGTCATTTCCCCTCTCTTTTTATGATAAGCTATGATAAAATTTACAGAAACTCAAATACATCTCGCATTACTTTTGTATGTCAGTAGATTAAAAGAAAAAAATCAGAAAACTTTCTTGCTTTATAACTGTGTTCCATCACTTCTGTTAGTTGATGCCGTTTGTTAAAATAAAGTTCATAAAAAACATCTCTTAGAATGGATCTGAGTACGATACCCATTTAATAAAAACGAGGAAGTAGAATGTAAACTAACAATCTGTGCAGATTGTCTACACATATTTGAAGGTAGGAAGTCAAATGAGTTGTTAGATTTTACCTGGAACATAAAACACTAACACTCTAATTGGCTTTTTAACATGATGACAAAGTTGGCAAGCAAAAGTAGGAAAGAAGTTGAGAAATACCGTAACAGTCTATCATCTAGCCATACCTCTGAATGATAAGAAATTAGCCGATCCTTCCGTAGCAGTTCGATAGGCTAGTGCGACCTATATTTGTATCCATATTGATTTCGTTGCGGTTTTTCAATGTCTTGGCCATCGCAGACCAAGTAACTGCTATTTTGCAATTGAAGAAATCAGACATCTTGTTAAGTTATAGGACAATGCCTTCACATTGCAGTAAGTTCCTGTACACTGCAGCGTGCGCGATAATGAATTCGCCGACAGATCAGCTAAATTGTGATCTACGATGGAACTAGATCCATTTCCAAAAACCACGCTCGCCAGTTAATTGGATGAGATCGAAAGAGAGGTTCGAACACTATGGTGCGTATCTTGGAATGACATTGGAATGAATCGTTACATTTTTCTGTTCCAATAGTGAACCAAATAATCTTAATTATTTCAAAAACACCCTTAGAATGTTTGCCACTTTTGCTGCTAAAGCTTGGAAGGGTAACATTACCACCCAGGCCTACATTCCACTAGAGCAGTGCTCCGCAACCGCCGTGCCGTGGCACACTACTGTGCCGCGAGGTGATCTTGACTGTGCCGCGGTGATTTTATCAATTATAATAATAATAAAAAAATTAACCACCGCTATTAGTTAGAAATTTTTCTAAGTAAAATATGCTTCTAACTTTTTACTAATATGTAATTTCCCTGGGTCGAAATTATACACAAAACAAAAACATGTTGTTACCATACATTGTATGTATGCTCGAGCGTCATATTTCTGGATTTCAGTTTAGAAAGAATATCCACAAATTTCTGACAAGGCCATTGCAATTTTGCTCCCTTTTTCTACGACATACTTATGCGAACAATGTTTTTCGACACTGGTTCTAATTAAAAGTGACAAAGGGTCTTGACTATGAACTTCGAGTAGCTCTTTCTAATATAGAGCCAAATATAAAACGTACATATGTTCATCAAAACAAGCTCAAATATCTCATTAATAAATTAGTTATGTTTAAATTAACTTTGATTTATTAGGCTTAAGTAAAGACCAAAAAACAAATTTTAATATAAAAATTTAAAGAGAAATTATTTTTACTTGTAAACTATAACTTTATATTTTTGTTCTTGTGCTGGTGTACAATTCAAAATGATTTATATAAAACTTAAAGGATTATAATTATCTTGATACATAGAGCTGTTTTATTGTGTTTTTTATCTCATAAAAACATATACGTACATATTGTAATTTATGTATTTGCAAGCTTTATTTTGTGATGTGCCGCGGAATTATCGAAAAAACTTTGTTGTGTCGTGGAAGATAAAAGGTTTCGGAGCTCTGCACTAGAGGACTCCAAGAAATGTCTCTGGAAGAGGAGGCCTAGAACATCATGTTTTTCTACACTGGAGAGAACTTTTTTTATGATCATTTTAAGAAATTTTCGTCTTCCTTGTCTTTTTGTTCTGTTTTGTCCAATATTCATTTTGTGTGTATTGCTCTTCTTGTGAAGAAGACGTTGGGAAAACGGATCCAATACTGGACTCACGTTCCGGGTTGTATATAGGCTAGATGCCGCTTTAGCCAAGTGCTAGTATAAACAAAAAACATAAATATGAAAAATAAAAATAAAACAGGTTTTGAATTTTTTACAATTATTTCCAATGAGTGATCTCCAGCTTCAAATTTACCACAATAGGATCAAATTATTCATGCATATTATGCTGTTTACAATCGGGACTTAAAATTGGGTTTAAAATTCTGGGGTTTAAAATGTCTTTGAAACGAAAGCATTTCATGTATTAGTATATATGAAGGCCTTATTTGGTTTCTCCAAATTCACTTTAAAAAAAAAAAAATGGAGTTAGCCTCACTTTCACGTTCATACAAGTCATTTTTATCTTATTTTTAAACTGGTACACCTCCAGCTTATTTCTGCTTCTCACAGAGGGCATTACAAATCAGTCTTCAGCAGTCATTTCTCAGCACTCATTAGACTTTTAGGCTCTGTATCTCAAAATGAACACGAATGGAGTTGGACCACTATTCAAATAAGGCCTTCATATCCTTAGCCCTACTATCCTTGGCACAGGATACTGAAGTTCATTTCAGATATCTATTGAGAAATCTTAGTTGAATGCTCATTTTCAAAGGTGCATTCAAGCCTCGCCACTTGGTTGTGCTCTTTTGAGTTTATTGATGATCCTGTCGATCAAATTTAATTCAGTCCCAATTAAGAATGTCGGATGCGAGTCTGACAATACATATATGTATATACACACATACGTACACACACACACACACACACACACACACACACACATATATATATATATATATATATATATATATATATATATAACACATATATATATATATATATATATAACACATACATACATACATATATACATACAAAAGAGTACAACGATTAGTAATCATATATATATATATATATGATTATATATATATATATATATCAACCATATATATATATATATATATATATATATATATATATATATATATATATATATAACACATACATACATACATATATACATACAAAAGCGTACAACGATTAGTAATCTTACGTTAATAACCCGCGGTAGTTTCGTTAGAAGAGACTACCTGAATTTTTTTTAAAATTGGACTACTCTGTAATAGAGAAAGGAATTTTACACTTTGGGGAATTTTTCCTATTTTTTTTAAAAAATGAAATAGTATTTTAAAATTTAAATTTTTCGGGGTAAAAATTCTGGTATAGTTTGTTTTAAACGCTCATAAATTCCTATGGTGGACGCAATTTATAAAATGCATTCTGTTGCTTGGTGCGGAAAAGTTCAGGCTACCTGAAAATACCATTTTTATTGGATTATCGGCATTTATGTTAATAGTAGACAAAATTTCTCCATAGGTTAACACTGAAGTGAACGAATCCAATAGGGTTAGTACACAGCAGCCTTAAATCGCCATCTATACATTTCAAAAAGTCATGTTTTAATGCCTTTTAAAATTCGTTTCCAGTGGGTAAAGCTATAAACTATATGTAAGACATACGACGAAGAAAAATGCTTGCTAACTTTTTGTAGAAAAACAAAACGGACACAAACATGCCCTGCACTGTGAAATATATTTGATAAAAGCTAAAAGCATACAGCCGTTAACCCTTCTTGCTTGAGAAATAAAATATTTTTCAGGAAAATCACCGGAAAAAATGGACTGGGAGCATATATCATGATTTTCTATAAAATGTATCATAGGAAAAGAATATCCACGCAAACGTCTGTAAAATAAATCATGCTTTTTGATTTCTTGATCGGTTGCCAAGAAAAAGGAAAGAAATCCGTGTGCTTGCTTGACAGAAGAAACCGGAAAAGAAACTTACCTTACTTTATACTTTCCCCATTTATATATTTTAGTTTTTACGTATTCCATGCGACTGTTTTTTTCTTCTTCTGTAGAGTCTGTTTAGGTCATTTACTTCTATTTTCAATGTATTCCGATTCGAAAGCAATTTGTTTTACATTGGAGAAAACTAAACAATGCGTATATTTAAGAATTTGAAAGGGAGAATCATATTTTAAGAGAGTCCTAAAGCATCTTGAAAACCCGAAAAAACCAAGAAATGTCAGGGAAAAGTCAAGGGAAATTAACTATTTTCCCTGAAATCCTGGGATTTTCCACAACTTCTCATTAGATACTTATGTATGGATTAGCTGTGACATTGAGGAGAATATTTTTAATTCAGATTTTTATCAAAATATTCCTGAATTGTCTCTTATTTGTTACGGAAAACATTTCTCGGATAACCTCCAAAAAGAGAAATTGTGATACAAATTTCCTCAATTTAGTTTCCGATTTTCCAAAATTTTCACCTCTTTCCATCAAATAAGAGTTAAAACTGTCTGGTAATACTTTAATCGCTGCAAATATACCGTTGAAGTTTGTATTTTATCATTTTATCTAACCGTGAGAACACTTCGTTCAGAGAGTTTCGTCGTATCATTCTTGCTTAATTTCCATCCTGTACATTTGTTTTCATGATTATAGTATTAACATGACAGGTGCGTAGATGCTACATTACAGGCGTTACATTAAGTGTGTACTAACCCTATTGGATTCACTCACCTAAATGTAAACCTATGGAAAAAAAAAATTCAGGTAGTCTCTTCTAACGAAACTACCACGGGTTATTAACATAGGATTACTAATTGTTGCTTACCTCTTTTGTATGTATATATGTATCTATATATATGTACGTATGTATATATATACATATATGTATGTCAAAATTTTGACACCTTTTGGTACATTTCTGTTTAACTGTTTAATGCTTGCCCAAGCGATACAGACTGAGTTTGGCGCGCTGCCAAAATTATAACTCGCGAGGTACGGACGGACGGTTTTAGCGTCTGAAATTTTGCTTTCTGGTGGACCGTTACGGAGGAACATAATCCTACGTTAAAACCGACAGTCCAGTGGAGCACAATGGCTCGATTCGAGTGGCTCGGCTCGTCGCTCGGTTTCAGGCACTGAATACCGAATGCTCCTGTTACATTACACTACTTTACAACGTTTTGTTATAAGTCAGTCGCTGCCTTTAAAGTTTTTTTTATTATTTTATTTATTTATTTTTTATTTTTTTTATTTTTTAAATTTGAAGCATAAATCACTTTGCGTGGTCGTCCTCCGTAATATGTATTTTATAGAATGCGTTTAAATTAAATTTGTTTTTTTCGTATATTGAAAGTATTTAGAAAAAGTATACTATTGCTGGTTATGGATTTGGCTTGGATTTTATATTTAAATAAATATGAAATAAACAGATAGTAAAACATAATGATTACAATTATTTAAAGTTTAATTTTTTATTATCACATTGGACTGAAATTTTATACAAAATCATCTAGAATACTTGAAGAGTCATGGAAATGCATTAGAGATTACATTTCCATGACACATTAGAGATTACATTTCCATGGCCGTATGTATGTATGATTTTCATCATACATACGGCCACCCCCACTTTCGTGTACAAGCCACTGTCAAAGTGAAGACATCTGCTGCTCAGCAATTCCTGCAAACTCAGCCGAGGGTTGATTTTCCCTGTTCGGTGGTGTTTCTTATTGGCTTGGGCGCCGGACGGACAGTACCGACCAGTTTGGGCAACCCGGGGCCCTTGAAGAGTCATAGAAAAAAAAAAAAAAAGGTAGCTCATTATGTTTTATCTCTAATACACAGAGCTAACACACACACAGTTTAACACTCGCACAGAATGGGAGACAGGCAAAACAATATGACATACACATCGCATGTACAGAATTTAGAGGGCAGTAAAATTATTAAAATAATAAAACACTGATTTATACTGTACAGAGTTGCGTGCCGTAAGTTTTGGTAATTTTACCACTGTCGTAGACTGCAAAACACCAAAAACCTTCCTACCTTTATTGTTGAGGGAAACTTGCGAATAACCAAAATCAGGTTGTCTGTAATTGCGTTCCATGCTATACTGACAGCTGTTTAAGGAAATTTCTTTTTATTTCCAGTGGCTGGGAATGCAACTAAAGTTTAATATATAAATATTAAAATATTAAAAGAACCAAAATATAAAAATTTTTTCATCATACATACATACATATATATATATATATATATATATATATATATATATATATATATATATATATATATATATATAAATAAGAATAAGATGAAAGAGAAAACCAGTAATAGCTCTAAAGCTACATGAAGCCAGGAACATCCAACATGTAAAGATAATTATGAATACGGTTTTAGACAGCATTTCTTCATCAGCGGTGTCAATACTGTCTAAATACCAATGGATTGTTTCTGATGAGTATGATCTATTAAATAAACACACTCAGACACCGTACAATCCATTATTAACAAAAGAATTGAATAATAAGTGAATTTGTGTAAAAGTACTTAACCAAAGAACACCAAGCCTGGCGCTAGTCAGAGTGGAAGTTAAGAACTTGTAACCGCAAGATGACTGACGTCATAACTTGCAACCATTGAGGTAGTGGATACTCAGTTACAGACTTACTTAGGTTTCTTATTTTAAGACTATTATTCCTTTATTTATTTAGTTTTATTATAGTTACTACTATTAGTTAATTATTTTTTATTATTCTTATGTTTTTATTTTTGTTTTTAGTAGTTATTATTTTTATTTTAACCTATTTATGTTTAACTTATTAATGCAACAGAACAAACTATTCATTAAAACAAAAACAACCAATTATGTTTTTGGATAGACTAACTGGGTAATTATTACGAGTTAGCACAGCTTTCAAGTCTATAATATGCTTAATCCTATTGTCTTTAGAACATAGCCTATTTATACGAACTAACTGATTTACAATAATGTTATTAAAAACAGATTTATGTAAACAGGTTAGATAATTTTGAAATTTAACAATATTAAAATTATTTATGTAAACAGTATATATATATATATATATATATATATATATATATATATATATGTGTGTGTATATATATATATATATATATGTGTGTGTGTGTGTGTGTATATCTGTACCTTGGAGCAAAAAGGGCTCTAAAGTCCATTCTAATCAAATGTTCATCAATGTGACAACATCAATTTCAGTTTAAGGATTTTTACAAATCTTAGGACTTTGGATATATATATATATATATATAAATATAAACTTGGAAAAAAATTATTCATTAAAACAATAACGACTATACGGAATAAATGGAAACGTGGATTTTAACATAAATACTTGCACAGTAAGGCGCAGATAGCAGCAATACATAGCTGCAATACACTCTTCGTACATATTTTCCTATGTAAGAAGAACAAGTTGAAACTGAAAACCAACACAGGAAAGCAAAGCAAACTAGGATACCAGTGAAAAATAATCTATTTATAATATCAATTCCACAGTGTCTTGTTTTGGCTTACTAGAAGATCTCTTCGCCTTCTTGATATCGAACCAAAGCAACGTCTACGGACGTGGAACGACCATAAAGGTGGGTCACAGTTTTATCAATGGCTGTTATAGAAGCATGGGTCTGAAAATTCTCAAAAATCGAAGTCTGTGCCCCGTTTAATTTTAGCTCCACCCACTCCTTGGTCATCGACTATAAACTGCCAAAAACAAAACAAAGTATGTTTATCTCCCCAAAGGACATGAATGGCTACGGAATTCTCCATCATTATCATATCAAGATGGCCCTGCCCAATCATATTACATCGTAGCTCTTCATACATAAGGAGTTACGCTTGAATTCTTATTTTTTTAAATCGAATATACCCCGAGGAAAATTCCGACCATTAGCAATCGGATAGCGGTTTTTTTCTATGCACAACGATCTCGCAGACGATTCGAGAAGATAATGGAAAGCTGTATAGCAGAGAAGGACAACGGGAACTGAGATGTTATCATGTATCATATTTGCTCAGCATTTTAATTTACTGATGTGTTACGCAATGTCGAATGGAAGCATTTGCGGTATCGTGGGATATAGATGATGCTGGTTTAAAAAGTTGTGTTATCTTATCTGGATGAGTTTCATATCAGTTTTATGGATAAACTGATTTAAAAAAACACACAAAAAAAACTTTTTATGCAATGCCAGTTATCTGCTTGTGCTAGATGTTATATAATAGTGAAAGTTTGTGTCTAAAATTTGTTAGTGATTTTATTCAAAGCGTACCTATGAACGGGCTCCATGGTACGTAAGACTTACGAGGCACAGGGTCTGTTCACATAGAATCTGTCAACGTCAGCGTTACTCATTTTGAAATATATTTAGCCAATTACAAACCTCCAACCGATTAGCCACGAAATTGTTAAAGTCTATGATTGGTCTAAAATAGGTCAATGCGAGTAACGTTGACGCTGACGGAATCTATGTGAACAGGCCCTTAGACCTAGAACCCTAGATTTTAAGGAGGTTGGAAATCATTCTTTAAATATATTTAACCATAACAAACAATTTTGAGCCAGTTAAAAAATCTAGGAACGTAAAAGTGCTAATAGAAAAGTGCTGTATTTTTGTTTCCGTATAAAAACTAGGAATATGTTCTTGGGAGGGGAGGGGACTCAAAAAATCTTGGGTCATAGGGCAGTGGAATGTTTCAATCGCAGTGATAAGGATATTTTTATGCGAGCCACAGAAGGGCGAAGTTTAAAACTTTTCCCTTTCAGTTCAGTTCTCAACACATGTTCTCCATTCAATTGCTTCTATTAGTAAGACCAATGAAAGAAAATCGAACTTTCATTTACACTGAAGTACATTTTATGATCATATACTTATTTCCCATGGTGACTTTAAACGTATTAAAAGGCCTCAACCTTCATCTTCGATATTGTTGGCTTATGGAAAAAATCAAACAGTTTCTATTTACCATACTAGGCGAAATGTTTTGGAAAAGTTCACCAAACTTCTCTGTCATAAGTTATTTATTTAACTTATGCATAGAAACTTCAACTTTTGGGGCGCGGTGGCCCAGTTGGCAAGAGCATAGGACCAGAGATCTGAACGTCCCTGGTTCGATGCTCGTCGCTACAAATTCATCGCCGTGTTCACTAATGGTGGCCGGGGCACGTAAAATAGGTCGTGGCTGCAACTTCCTCAATGTCCTCAAATTTACCTCTGGAGGCGCGGGGTCAAGTGTTCTGGTTTCGTCACTTCAGTCGGTTCAAAATTTCGAGACTGGTCCTTTGGCCAAGTCGGACTCCTACCCTTGTTGTGCCAGTCAAAACAGGAGCCGCACCTTCATTGCCCATAGCCTTCGGGACTTGCTGATGTTGGTATCGGTCAAGTGGCATAAGCAAAAATAACTTTAATTTTTAACCTTCCTACGTCATTTGAGTATTGCCAAGCCCCTTTGCCAAGCCTCTTTCGTAGCTTTCGTAGCCCCTTAGAAACTAAACCTATAATTCAATCAAAATATCATAGCTTATTGGCTCCCCATTAAAGCGTGTAACAAAATTTTTAACTGGTATGTGAATTACACTAACATCTTAACCGGAGTTCACCACCAAAACAACTAAAAGTTAACACAGCAATCTCTCCCCCAAAGCACTACTTTCTTACGTTTTATTAGATATATCTCGGCACTAACCCGGCTAATGAATCAAACACCTACAACCATAGTGCTGGCCTGGATTTTGCTGATTTCCTTCTGCTTAAACAGCTTCTTACACAGTTGCCATATTAGGGAGGTGGAAGTCCAGATTCACAAGGCCAGGGTCTTGGGCTCAAATTTCAGGTGTCCCCAAGCCCCCAAACCCTCCTTCAATTATGTTATAAAATAATCTTGCGCATTTATTTTTAACTTAATTTTATTAATTTTTGAGTGCCACCAGAACTTTACAGTTTGATTTTGAAGACGTTATTAGGGTCTTCGCTGATAAGAAAATGTAACAAAAGAAAAGTTAATTTTATAAAATATGGTGGCATTTTTGGGGACAGAAAAACTTTGTTTAGTGAAATGCTTTTGATAATCCATTCACTCAAACCACACTTGCATTTTCAAATTCTGACGGTGCACAATCTAGGTACAATGGGTATACTTGTTTGGTCCTCTGAAATTTATTGTGAGTTTAGTAAAACATTGCTATTAACGCATGCATATAAAATGCTAGTAAAGTACTTTAAAGTTTGATAAGTATTATTAATTTTAACTACTTTTATCACAAAGGAAATCGAGGGCGCAGGGTTCTGAAATTTCCTTTTCGAGAAAATGAGCGGAAAACTGCACTATTACGACAGTATATGTTGAAATAATCAAGGATTTAACAGTTAATCTGTACGACGCTACATTTGTCAATGTATGAGAAAGTGCTGCTATTAAAAGTTGAATCAAAGAGTACATTCTTTGATGCTATTTATGTTTTGGAGAGCGTCAGAAAGAACTAAAGTGGTGGCTTTAATCAGTTTTAATATTAGAACATTCAGTAAGACTTGGTAAATTACCGTGTTGGACATACTCAAACCAGTGCAGTATCAGTCAACGGCGGCTCCAAGGGGGGTGGGGCAGTAAGGGTAATTGCCCCCCCCCCAAAAAAAAAAAGCCCGGCGTATTTTCTTTTTTTTTATAGCGTAAAATGATATAATCGTAGACCTAATACTAAATGAGTTTAAATTTAAAATGAGAGGATGTTTATTTCTTCATGATGTTTATACATACATACATACATATATATATATATATATATATATATATATATATATATATATATATATATATATATATATATATCCCTAAGAGCCGAAGTTGGCCCCCCCCGGCCTCACCCCCAAAAAAATAACTCTGTACTGGACCCGGCACTGGTCTCTGTTACCCTGATTCCAAAGAATAGAGCTATATATCAGATTTAAAAAATTTAGGAGTAGTTCAAATTCCTAAAAAAAAATAACCAAAAATCTTTTAATAACAAATCCTTGAAAATTGTCCTTACACTAATCACAATAGAAACTTCACAAGGTATATCCTCGTTTCTTTATGTTAAATTTTGTATCACATTGATTTACTTGCATAAGATTTACTGATATTATCTAATATCGTATTTCCCATTCACTGAACATTGTTCCAGTGTTATGAAATTTTCGCACGATGCGTGTTTTATGTTCTCTAAAGCTAAGGGACGGATTTTCGACCGGCATCGGACCAACCTGCCTATGTCACCGGCATACTAATTGAGCGGGTATCTAATGAAACCACAATTAACACATTTTCCTTCGTGGGGCAGCTTTCCGTCTAAAATGTGATGGGAAAATTCCCCGGATAGTCATAAATTGATCATTTTTTTTAATAGGCTCCTCACGTAGGGCAAAGAAAAAAAATGCCTTTACCCTCACTGCTCGTCTCTCTTTTTTTTAGTTTCTTTCTTTCGTTTTAAGATTTCATCGTTCTTGGATTGAAGCTTCTAACCAAAGACAGCTTGCTCAACACTTGACATTTATGAGTTCCGTTCCCTGAGAATACATATTTAGAAATTATAGAAAAGAATAGATGCGTTATTTTTTTCTGCATTTCATAACTAGTTTTATTGATGATATATTTTTGCGTAGCTTGTTGATTTTTCTTTTTAAACGTATGAGATAAAATTTGAAGCATTACTGCAATATTAAACGAATGAATTACAAACCATCTTTACCCCCAATTTTAGAGGATTTATTTGATTTTGAAAACAAATAGATAGTACACACGCTTCGCATTTCGCTCCACCATATTGATTTCGTAATGGTGGGAAACAGCGAAAATATTCTTCAGTAAAGCTAACACATAATTAATGATGTAATATTTTTTCTACACTAAACACCAAATTTCCAGTCCGTGGACGCAGTGGCCCGGTTGGCAAAGGCAGCGAGCCAGTGATCTGAACGTCCCTGGTTCGATGCCGGTCGCTGAAAAATCCACTGTCGTGTACACTAACGGCGGCTGGTGCACGAAGAAATTGTCGTGGCTGCAATGTCCTCCAAGTTTTAAAATTTACCTCGGGAGGAGCGGAGTCAAGTGTTTCCGGTCTCGTCACTTGGGACGGTTCAAAATTACGGGACGGGTTCATAGGGGGCGAAGCTGGTCTACCTATATGGTGCCTGTATAATAAAGAGGCCAGCATTACCGCGGTGATAACAGGCGAATGTCTAAGAACAATGCCTCCGCATTGAAAAAAAAAATTCCAGTCCTAACGCAGTCTTACAAATACAATGCTATTGTGCGCCGTTTTTGTACACATACAGACACACATACAGACAATTACACATATACAGACTTGAATTTTAGCATCACATAAATAGATAAAAGGAATGGATTTCGACTTAATGACTTGTAAATGATTTATTTACCTAATAATACATCACATGTTTAATTTATTCAGCCTATATGTTTTAAAAAAACTGTATGCAAGTGTCCAACAACCATCCAACCCACATACATATATTGTAACCAAGTCAGGACACGAACAAACCTTATAACACTACAAGAAAATTTCCAACATATGTTTCCGGTGGAAAATATATTCCAGTAGTTTCGACTTTGTCCTGATTTTTTATGATCGATATCCTGAAACTGGTCGGCCAAGGGTTAGTCACCCTAACTTCTCCTTATTCTATGACAACATATTTTTCTGGGTAAAGATTTTATTACCTTCTGGATTTTACCTATCGAAACATTAATTACGATCGGACAAAGCAAAAAGAAATTACTGAAGAATTTTTTATAGCGTTGTCCGTAATATCTACCCCAGTTTGAACAGATATGTTTCTACCTTATTTTAAGATCTAAAAATAGATTGAGTTTCCGTTTCTTTTACCAGTCTTTTGAGACTTAGTTGTATGACATAAGATGTCGTTTTCTTGATTTTTGCCTGGGGGAAATTAATCTTGTCTAATATCTGTGAGATGTTAATAGGCAATCTCTTTAGCCCTTTTTAATGTTCTTATCATGGAACATTTTAATTTACATCCCAGATTATCTAATTTTATCTGTCGAAATTTGCATGTTTAATCATCACAGATTTCATTATTCGCCTAGTTTGTCATCGATAATTGAATACGATCTATTTCGGTATTTTGCATTTTATACCTAAACTAAACTTTGTTAAATACAAAACTATATATATATATATATATATATATATATATTTTTTTTTTTTTTTTGGGGGGGGGAGGGGGTCACTTGTCGTGTAGACATTCGCCTATAACAAGCCGCAATGCACCGCAGTTTTTTGGCCATTTTATAATGGGGGCACCATATAGGCGGACCAGCATTACCCCCTACGAAGGGACGACACGAACGGAGGTATTTTAGTGGCGCGACGCCGGGATTTGATTCGAGCACCCTCAGCCCCGAAAGCCAGCGCGCTGTACCACAGGGCCACCACAAGCTCACGCTATTATATTGTGTATGACAGTATTTTGTTAACTTAATTACTTTTCCTTCTATTTAGAAACTGTACATGAAGCACGTCATATGCTGACGTGTACAGGCATTGCCCCCATTAGCCAACATTTATTCCTACGGCGATTTCAAATTTAGATGACGGATTGGAGCTTTAGTTATTTTACTTTTTAGAGAGTGCTAAATATGGTGAACAGTATTAAGTGTTTTGGATGGTGTAGAGATATTCGTGAATTTTACGCTAAATGATAGGGACCCAAAAATCGCAAGGAAAAACCGAAAAATCCAAAGCCCACTAAGTACATGGAAATGTCGGTCAAAGTGACTCGATATCTTGCCTTAACATTTTTTCAGGCTTTTCACACTGGCTGTATCGTGTTACAAAGCACAAATCATTTAAGCCCTGCATTAACCACAAGATCATTATGTCGAGAGTATCAGAAATGTATCAAAGCCTCCAACCATTAATTACAGTCTAATATTTGTAACACACTATCTCTAATATCTATCCATTTGCCTCAAAATAGACTCCTTCATTTAGTTTCAGACATGGTCATGCTTATCTCGAGGCCTGAAGAAATGTTAAACAGTGAAGATAGAGTCTCAACGGCTTCATCCATGAATTACTTTGCTTAATATTTGTAACTCACCATGTAGAATCTCCCCCCCGTCCTTTATTGCCAGTAGTCTTGGCGTCCCATTCATGTAATCTCGGGTATTATCACGTTGTATGAAGAAAAATTTAAACAGTGAATAATGAAGCATGTACGACTCCATCTACAAATTACCCCATTTAATAATTGTAATGCACCATCTGAAACCCCTCCTCCTCCCCCCCCCATTGAGTAGTTTTTCGCCCCATTAATTAGTCTCAGATATTACCGCTGTACTCTCGAGGCTCCACAGCGGATAATTTGTATGAGCTATTATATTTACAACTAATTACTTTGTTCACTATACTATTACTTTGTTCAACTAAGGTTGGAACTGAGGCCGAAGGCACTGCACGATGGTTTTTGGTTGCAGAGTCTGCGGGTTTGAGTCGCATTGCTGGTACAGGTGTCAGTAGCTATCGGTTTTAACTGGGTCCCACTTTGCTTTCTCGTGTTGCGAAAGATGATAGTGGTGCTAAAAAAATCGTCGAATAAGCTTTGCCAAATGTACACATTCTAAGAAAGATTTGTAATGAATTTGGTGTTACGTAAAACTGAGATATTTAAAAACGGTGTTTTACTAAAAGCTATCTGTTGGATTATTGTTTAGGTTTTCTAGAAAACTTTTCTTCTGTGACACAAATTTTATTTCATGAATGTTAGGTATAACAAGCGACTTAATGTTCCTTTTAATATTTCTGGGGCATGAAACTATGAAAAGCATCAAATATCGTGAAATGCGAGGATTGAGACAAACGCAATAGCCAAGAAATTCATGAAAATTCTCACATCAGGTAAAGGAATTATTTAACACTCTGATGTAAGAAGTATTACCGCCAATATCTGATATTTAATTTAAATCTGAATTAGTGAGAATTATCAAACAATTTTAGCTCTTCGCAATTAAATCAACGTATAAATTGAATTCTCTGAAAATTTTCAAAGAAATTCAAGTTTTGTAACACAAACAGCCCTCTGCATACAAACCTGCAAATAACCGATAGGAAAGAGCTAGAAAATTCCCAAACCAACCTCCTGCTGTGATATTTCCTCAATGATACTGGATAAATGGTTCTCAGGATTTAATCTTTGGATAATCAGTTTCCGTTTAGGATAAGATTATTGGTAAGAACGAAAAAATGTGTGCGGAGGAAAAAAGATTATACTGTCAGCAATTCTAATTTATCTTTCTTAATACAAGATTATTGCTTATAATTTTTTATTCTACGTATGGATTGAGTAGCTTAAGAGTCGCTTACTTTTTTTGAAGCTATGTTGAACTGATTCGTGATCATTGTATCAAGAGATTCAAACGTAATGTCGAAATGTTTTATCGGACTCTATATTAAGATAAGATGATTACAGTCTTACAATATAAAAAACCTACTTTTATATCTTAAACATTCTTACTGAATAAAAAATTAATGGTAAAAAGGAATGAATTTTTGACAAAAATGTTTTACTGCTTGATATAGCTAAAAACTAATGAAAAAATATTAAAATATATGAAATAATGGATCGGAATGAGCTACTGGAATCTTAAAGTGACTAAAAAAATCGTCATCATTCCGATAAACATAGTCTTTCGGAAAACACAAAAAAAAAAAAAACACTTTGGACTTATGGCATTATACATTTTTTTTCTTAGTAGGTTTCAATGGACAATTAAACTAAGATTCAAAATAGGGGCCCGGAGGACTACAGTCACAGGCTCAAAATTATTTGTTCTTAAATCAAACTTTTTAAATTCCCCATCGTGAATTTTAGAGCATACGAATCTCTCACCCGAAAAATGAAATGTGAAAATGCCGCTTCTGTTAGGAGTGCTTAATTTTTTTTTCAAGATAGCTTCATCTTTCCACTCTTTTTTCTCATTCAGTACGATCATATTTACAACCATCTTCTTAAAGCTGGTAGAAATTGAGATGACAACCCGATTCTTGGATCGTGAAATTTATTACGTTACCACGAAGAAGACGGAATTCCACTGAATATATTGGGAAGCCATTAGTAAGAATCAAACTGAAGGGTCAAACAAGTAGATACATCATTGCCTTGTTTTGAAGTTACGTAACTAAAATGCCCGAAGTCGATGAAATCGTATTGAAGTTCCTTGGTGTGAATTACAAACTAATCGAGCGTAAAGGGGAAGTGCCATTTAACCCCAGCAATATAGAGGAAAATAAAAAAGAAAAATCAAAGGAAAATATGTTCTTCATACATATATGTCCCTATCAGAGTAATTCACTAGATAAGAAATATTTATATTTTATTTTGCGTGTCTCGGTTTATAGTTTTACCTAGATTCTAGATTCAGGGTGACTGAGTTCTCTAAATAAATTACACGAATCACAATAGTTGGTCTAACGAAAATCCGTAAATTACACGTCTTGAAATAACGAAACTTAGACTTTTTTTCAAAAAAGGAATGAAAGAAACTGTTGCACTTGTTACAGGTTCTTTAATAGAGGCTGGCAGAATTATAAACAATTCGGTGAGAGTGATCCAATATTTAGAGGATAATTATTTTTCTATCTATATGACATAAAATGGCCACATTGTACATAATCATGTCACCTGATTAACTGTTAATTGGGCTACTGTTATACTATTCCCTCCGTTTTATCAGACAGTTTGGGATTTTGGAGACGTTAGTGTCTGAATAGTTAATTTTTTGTAACACTAATAAAACTGTTTAATATATTAGATAAGATTAACGTCAGATGTATAAATATTTTTCTTCTGTTAACGATTCTAACCCCCTTCCCGCTTCTAGATCGGACTGGATTTTTTATATATTTTTTCGAACTTCCTTTGAGTATAATAAGTATGTATCCTAAAATCTCTTCATCAAAAACACCCATCCCTATCTAAGGTGATTCTTATTTGGAGTACATCAAAACTTCGTTTATCCTGACTAACTTGGACCGTAGGCAATACGGATAATCCGGTTAATAGGGATAAAAAGCAAAACAAAATACTTAATTAAGAAGACCTTTTATTACGATAAAAAAACTATGTTTTGTAACGAAATTACATAGTATTGTTTACAAGACATTAAAAAAATATAAAAATAATATTTCACATCATTTCTTAACAAATAAATGGTAAGTCTAGTATAGCTTTCTTAAACTCAACAAAAAGCATTTTATTACCACAATTTATTGTACAATCTATGCAGGAACTGTACATCGAATCAAACTAAAAAGCGACTATTTGGCGTACTTGTAGTTACGTTCTTGCTATCATAGCTAAAAATTATTATCTAATGGGAACATTAAATAAAAATAATGTTTACAAATCTCATCCGCATTATCGGGAGATCCAGATCAACGAGGGCCGGATAAAAGAAGTTTTACTGTACTTTTATTTTAAATGCATAAATACTCTTTTTTTTCAGTCCTCAACTGTGATGAACATTACAAACGTCTGACAGGATTTCTTAGGACACCCCACCCCCATTTATTTAAGAAAACAAAAGAATGGAATATATTTTCTGAATTGTAGATTTTCCCCAGTTATTAATTTCTAGTTCTTTTTTCAGTGCACAACTTTTGTTCGATATTAACCGACCAAAATCCATGGATGGAATTCAGTTAGTTTTTTTGTTCCATTTGTAACACTGGGACAAACAAACGCAGACTTCGGACAGTCAATTTTTAGTTCAACGCAAGAGGAAATCTCCGTCCAATTGCCGTAAACAAACTGTCGCAAGTGACTCGGAGCGAAAGCTGTCACATCTTCACTTAAACGGCCAAAAATGCTTGTAAGAAGCCCTATAGGACACCGATCCATCAAGTGTTCCTTAACTCAAAAATCTTAGGTCCCGATAAGGTGAGCCTAACATTTCGCAGACTTTCATAATTAGACCACCTTGCACTTTCACTTGCATAGAAAGTGATTTCGATGGTAACACGATACGTTCCAGGGGACGACATTCGATAACGACACGTAAACAGCCAGGGCCCACCCCTAAAATAACACATCCCGGAATCAACCGCTCCATTAGTCCTGTGGTGTGTAAATAGTCGCACACGCCCTGTGTTTCGTGACCAGTAGTCGCCTCTCGCCACGTGACCCCAGTTGAACTTCGGCTCCCTATCTTCCTAAATGGCACCTCCATTTTTTTCCCACGCCTCGAATTACCTCCCTCCCTCGACCGCCGTCTAAAAAAATGGTATCTCCTAAGTAAGGAAAAAAAAAAAAATTGTTCCTTTTAGATGTGCGTGGTCCTCCTGAAAGTCGCTTCGCACGCGATGTGTCTTGAAACCTCCCCCCCGGTATATTGGCCCGGTCGAAGATTATTTTTTGAATTCGGGCGGGTCGGCAACAACTTGTTCGTGCCCCGGTTTCGGAGAGAGAGCCTGCACCTGTCCCGATATATCTGTTTTCGAGAGAGGAGAGAGACCCGTGAAAGTAGAAAATAAGGTCATTATAACGAAACTCGCATTATAGCTTTGTTCGCGCGCTGCATTGCTAACGCGTGTACAATAGAAATCATTGCGCAGACAACAACAAAACTTCGCGGTACTCTCCTATGGGGGAAGCTTTCCCACGTATTAACCCCGCAGACCGCTGTGTTTTACACAACATAAAATATCCATATTAAAGTGGCATAAATGTGAAACCTGTTAGTAAATCACAGAAATGTAATTAAACGTTGCTTTCAGCTGCATTATTATTATTATTATTATTATTATTTTTTAACCGTTTAGAAGTTTTATGCTTTCGAGAAGCTTTTAATTGTTTTATTTTAGCTATTAATTTTTTTCCTACTTATGAGCAGTATTTAACAGCATTATTTGGGATAACTGAGAAGTGTTATTCTGAACAATAGCCTTTAACTGCATTTTCGTGGTTTATACAGACTCATTAGATTTATGCGCTTTCTTTAGCCGAATTATTTGGAATGAACATAAAATAGCCAAATTTCAACGGCATAAACGTAAAGCCTGTTAATAAACCACAATAATGCAATTAGAGGTAGCTTTCAACTGTATTATATTTTATTTTGTTTTACATTTTTGAACAGCTGATGTTTTTTTAATTAATAAAATTTTTTTTTTAAATTTATGAGAAGTATTATTTAGAACAGCATTATTTAGTAACAGTATTATTTAGAATTATTAAGAAGTTTTAATCTTAACAATAGCCTTTAACTGCATTTTTGTGGTTTATACAGACTCTTTAGATTTATTCGCTTTCTGACTGAATTGATTTGGAATGAACATAAAATAGCCAAATTAAAACGGCATAAACGCAAAACCTTTTAAGAATCCACATTAATGCAATTAGAGGTAGCTTTTAACTTTATTATATTTTATTTTAAGTTTTACATTTTTGAGCTGCTGATTTTTAAAAAATTAATTAAATTTTTTTTTTAACTTATGAGAAGTATTATTTAGAACGGTATTATTTAGTAACAGTATTATTTAGAACTATTAAGAAGTTTTATTCGTAACAATAACCTTTAACTGCATTTTTCTGGTTTGCTCAGACATTTTACATTTCTGTGGCGTTATAGCAGATGTTGATATGTCCGAAAAATTCAATTTTATGTTTTAAGTTGATGTGTCACACTTAAAATTGCTTCGTTAATGTGGCAAAAGCTGATAGTGGAATTATGAAATAATACTAAGTTATTCGTATTGGCAAATGCTATTATGTATAAAAGAGGTAATACTTGGTCCCAAATTAAATATTTTAGCCCTTAATTGAAAATTTTCATTGAAGACCAGCCATATGTTTGATGTTGAATATGAGCATTAACTAAAGAAGATTTGGATTGAAAAACTCAATTGAGCGATTTTATATTTCACAACTAAAGTTACTTTTTTAATTTTCCGAAAACATGAAAAAAAAGGACATATCAACATCTGCCATAATTCCACAGATTTATATGCACCTGTTGCAAATAATTATTTTGGATGAAGAATATTTAAGCTTTTAATCATCTGTTAAGTGAATTAAAGTTTTCTTAAAAAAGTAATAATATTTACCCCAAGTTGTGTTCATCAGAAAGGTTAAAGTAAGCCAAAGGTTAGAGGAAGTTGTCTGAAATTGCGTGCCAAATATTTGCCAAATTTGCGAATCAATTGAGGTGTTTTAGGAATATTTTCATCGTTGTTTCATTCAGTTTTTGTACACACACAAAAAAAAGAGGAACTATGACAAAGAAAAAAAAATTATAAGTACGTAATCTATGGTCATATATGGTGCCATCTTAGATTTATAAGATTTCTAGATTTTCATTTCAGAGAAATTTTCCAATTTATTCCTAAACTTTGTTTACTATGATGACGCAATTCCTTTAATTTATGAAGATTTAGGCGCAACGTCAGCTAAACGTTATAGAAGAACAAAGCCTAAAAGGTGAAACTTCGATTGGAGATGATAATTTAATGAAAGCGAACCCGGGAGCCTCATCATTGAAAATCTGAAACTTTTACAGTTTGCCTCTTGAGTCACGACAATTTTAACTGTTCTCAGGTAGAAATAAAAAAATTTACGGCCTGAGAGCTATTATTGAAATTACTCATTGGTTAGATTTTCCAAGACAATAGCTGATAAGATAATTTTGAAAAGATGAGCAACGGATAAGAGAGGTTCCCAGTGAAATTATCTTGTTTTCCTTTTTGTAAATGGGAGAGTGGTAATTTTTTTCGGGTCGGATTTAAAATTAGGTATACTGATGGTGTATGTGTGTGTGGTAAAGATGAAACATGTTTTCAGCTATATTGCTCGTGAGTCTTAATTCTGTAGGAATACAATTTTGAAGGAGAGAATTACTTGAGCTGAGAGGAAAGTATATTATAGAAAACAATCCTGAGATAAGGAAAAAAGGTTTTAAAAGAGATTAAATGACTGAATTTAGTGAGAAGCGAAAACATTTTTTTACACATTTAATAATTCTTGCGTGTATATCATACAGCATATAATCTACTATGAAGCGCCATTTATGCTTTCTTATAGAGTTAAAAACTGTTAACTGTGAGTAACATATAAATAACATTTATATTGTCACAAATAAAAATCACATTATTAGAAAAAAATTTGATAACCAGCTGTATATATATATATATATATATATATATATATATATATATATATATATATATATATATATATATATATATATATATATATATATATATATATACACACTCATGGACAAAAAAATTAGCGCACCAAGAAATAATTGCGGGATCGTAACGAAACTTGCAATGAAGGTACATATCGGGGAGATATGCAAATGATTAGAAATGCAGCGTGATTGCGCATTACGTATAGCCGGTAGAGGGCGTTGAACATCGTACTCTGTGGAGTATAAAACAGGTAACCAAAGCTTGTTTGAGTGTGCTGAATCATTTACAAAGGAAGAGCTGAGATAGACATGCCATTACGCCGTGTTCGAAGACAATATAAGCAGTTGTCGCAGTTTGAGAGGGGGAGAATCGTCGGGATGATGGAAGCTGGGTGGTCAGCTAGGCGAGTAGCTCGTCAATTAGGCCGCTCTGATTGTGTTGTGAGGAGGTGTTGTGACCAGTGGACCCGAGAGATGTCATGTACACGAAGACCAGGCTCAGGACGCCCTCGACAGACCAGTCGTCGAGAAGACCGCCACATCGTAAGAAATGCACGCGTACAGCCAACTGCTTCATCGGCCGGCATCCAGGTACAGGTAGCACCTTCACTAGAGGCCTCTGTGTCTTCTCAAACCATACGAAGGCGCCTGGTTGAAGGACAGTTGGTATCGCGGCTCCCATTACGTGTGTTGCCCTTGACGCCCACCCATCGACGCCTCCGTTTGGAGTTTTGCCGCGCACGAACAATCTGGACTGCAGTGGAATGGAACCAGGTCGCCTTTAGCGACGAATCCAGATTCAACCTCGGCAGTGATGACAATCGTGTTCGTGTGTGGAGAGCCCGTGGTGAACGCTTCAATCCTGCCTTTGCTGTACAGCGACACATCGCTCCCACAGCTGGTGTGATGCTATGGGGTGCCATTGCCTACAATACACGGTCACCCCTAGTATTGTTCCGTGGCACCATGACAGCCCAGCGGTATGTTCATGAAATCCTGCAACCACATGTGTTGCCACTCATGCAACGGCTCCCAGCAGCCCTTTTTCAACAAGACAATGCTCGGCCTCATACGGCAAGGGTGTCACAAGACTGTCTCCGCACTGTTACTACCCTTCCTTGGCCTGCCCGATCCCCAGATTTGTCTCCAATCGAGCATATCTGGGATCATTTGGGACGGCGAGTTGGGCATCCCACGAGTTTGAACGAACTAGAGGCAAGGTTACAGCAAATATGGAACGAAATGTCTCAAGACATCATACAGAACTTGTATGACTCAATGCCCGATCGTATCGCATCGTGCATTCGCGCTAGAGGGGGTCCAACGGAGTATTAACTCCTCCGTTTTTTCTTTGCCTTTTTCTCTGAAATAAATTATCCCTTTTCTTTGATTTTCTTATCATTTACTTATATGAAAGTAGTCATTACGTATGTAAAATTTCGTTTCATTTTGACGACTCCTTCTTGGTGCGCTAATTTTTTTGTCCATGAGTGTAAAAGGCTATATGGAAATTTAAAAAAAAAACAAACGATAAAAAGCCATTGACCACTGATTTAACATATTCCATTTCAACTAGTTTACTTTTTAAATATATGTATGATATATTACTTTCCTTGATAGTAGCTTCTTTTATCGCTTCACAACTTATCCTGTGAGTGTGCTATTGTAATTCTGTTCTATTCATTTGTGTTTATTTTAGGATTGTATTTTTCTATTGATTTGACTATCTGTTTCCATGTGGGATTCTCGGAGCGTTGGAATATCTTTTGGCTAGACCTGTATCAAATTCAGAAAGTTCCCCATTGAGGTAACCGATTCGGTTACGCCTCCTGATAAAGATACCGGTCGGTTGCCTCGTTATATGGTTTAGTTTTTCTATGTTCTATGACTGCTACAGAATCTTGCATTTATGGTTCGTTTAGCTCTAAGTGCAGCATTTCTGTTTATTTTGTTTGGCTGTCAATGCCTTCCTCCTGTAATATACTATCTTATTTTTCTGTTGAATTATTTACAATGTACTAAGTTATAGTTTTCTTGATAGTACTAAAATAAAGATGTACAACTCCAGCGTACACATTATCCATGGAACTAGGTTTCGCGCTTGCTATGCACAACTATACCTTCTCCAGAGGACACGTTCCAAGCACATTTTCATTTTCACTTTCTCTAATTTTTCCACTGCAATTCATGACAGACGATTGTTTTTTCCGTTTTGGGCTGAACTTTGTCAGTCACCTGTAAAAATTTAGAGAAATTCCTCCTTTGGAATTATTTTTCCTCCAATATATATATAAATAAATAAATAAATATATATATATATATATATATATATATATATATATATATATATATATATAACAGTAACTGACTGACTGACTGACAGATAACGCACAGACCAAACCGCTGGACCTAAAGGGCTGAAATTTTGCATAGCGATTCTTCTTATACTGTAGGGGTGCACTAAGAAAGATTTTTGAAAAAATTTTCTTAGATTTTTAAAAATTAAATTTTTAAGCTGTTTTTGTAACATTCTTTAAAGTTTGCATTTAAAATAATAATCTGAGGGTTATAAAATTTATATCACAAGAAAGATCATAAAAATTCCTTTAAAATGAAATCTTTTTCGAATCTTTGCCTCTAATTTCTGATTTTTGGTGAATTTTTAAAGATTAATTCTTAGAATTTAATTTATTAAATGCTGATCAGGTGGTTTCTTTTCTTTTCGTGATACTTTAAATTAATTTTACATCACGTGTATAACAACGAAATAAATTGACAATTTTTTTTTCTTTTTAATGTGGCAGATGACTGGACATTATCCAAAAAAGTATTAAAATACAGTAAAAGAAATATTCCTCAAACTGTACTATATTAACTGTACTATATTCTTTAGTATATTCTATTAGATTTAATTTGAATATTTTCTTCCACATTATATATATATATATATATATATATATATATATATATATATATATATTGGTATTAATTGCATACATTGACCGTTGTATTTAATTTGAATGCACTCCGTAGCGAAGCACGGGTATTCAGCTAATGCACTATACGAGCCTGCGGAATCCATAACAAAGGTAAAACCTAGAACCGTGGTCTCTGGGTATGCTAGAGATGTATATCTTTCCCAAGTCAGGGTTCAACAATTCGAAAAATGCTGAGATTCATTGGCGTAGTCGTGTTAAAATGATTATCCCCTGCCTGTGAAAAACATTCCTTTTAAGCGGAGTTTTCCTGTCTTATTAATTGGGACCATTTTAAGTTTTCCAACCCTTAATGAGAAGCAGTTATGAGTTTCCTCTGATTGCCGATCCAAAAGAAAACAACTTTAGATAGCAAACACGGTTAATTTTCAATCCATAATGTGACATGTACATTACACACTGTGGGTAGAGAAATTACGACTCTTGCAATTTGCTTCATATTACTGAAAAAAATATAAATACTATAATCAAGCTGATAAAATCATCTACTGTCAAAGATAATAACTAAGTCAGAGAGTAATAAAGAAAAATAAGAAAAAAAAAATAAACTACCCCTTTCCCTCCCCTTCCCGAATTCTCATCTGTTTTTCCCATGTCTTCGTTTGATACTTGTAACTTTACATTTCGTCGCTGGTTGCATGAGAAAAATACCGGTTCACCCTTAAATGATTAATTAAAACTTGTTCACCCGCCGAAAATCTTCCATTGTTTCCATATGGCCTCATTCTCATTCTGGATAAATAGCTTCTTTTATCGCTTCTCGAATTTTTGACGATTCCCTCTGCCCAAATGAGAATCACGCATATAAGGAACATATCAGATCTCCATAATCGTTTCATCTGGTGATTTGTATAGCACTCTGATTTTTTTCCCCCTCTTCCATCTGATTTCTCCGTTCAGAGCTCTGTGATTATTTTAAAGTTACTTCTGCTACTTGCAGCCTTTTGACTTAATGAGCTGCATGAGAGATGAACTCTACCGGCGTTCCGGCAATGAAATGTTGGTTTATTTTAACCTTTTACACTAGCTTTCTTTTTTTTTTTTTCATTTGGAAACTAGATCTTGGTTATGGTAAAAAAAAAAAAGACAAAAGTTACCTCTCTCAAATGCTTTTTGTATTACTGTGTATTTCTTCTATAAAGAGCTGCTCGGGCAAAGCTTTTGAACTATTGATTTCTTTTGTAATTGGCTGTTCATAGACATCAGAAGTAAGGAAAAAATTGCAGTAAAACCTACACAGTATTACACAACAGGGGTGGCCAAACTGCATGTGGCTCGCAGACCGCATGCAGTTCTTTTCACTATTTGTGATTCAAGGTTCAGTGATCAAATTTTCAAATATTTTATACAAGAATATCGTATAAATTGTTCTCTGAATTTTTTTTTCAAATAAATTTTCTTATTTCACATTTTTTTTGTCTAGCTATAATCAACGTTTAATTCAATTACTACGAACTGCGACAACTCTATGTACGCCAGATATGAATAATTTAGCAAAACGATTAAACGAAAACAATTATTAACGATTAAAACTGTTTAAGACTATAGAAATATTAATTATTTTAACAATTGGAGAATGATGTATTTAATAAAAAGATTTTAAAAAACAACGCTTAAGGGAATGGTGGACGTTAAAATTTATTTTTTTTTACCGTTCATCATAGAGATACAAAATTTTGTACATATATACATTTCACTATAAATATATAGAATACCTTAAAAGAAAATTCCATTCACATTACAATTTTAAGATTTTTTAAAAAATTTGAAATTTATAAATGCAATTTTAAAATGCTCCTTGCTACTTAATTTTTGAGATATTTCCTCGATTTTGCATTTTAATCACTTTAAACTGTATAAAAAACAGATATGGATATCAGTTATTTAATCCCTTGAATAGTTAATTTTTGAGAGATTTTTTTCTGAATTCCATCCCAATTTTCATTAAAATGTTGCCTCTTAATAAGTTATAAATCAAATTTAATTACCTTAATGAAGTCGAAATGTGAAATGCATACCCAGTTTTTTTGTTAACAGTATCAGGATACTTCCTTATCAATTTCATGAATTTTGAACAAAAATTAAGTCGGAGCAGTTAAAAATCTAAAAAACTTGAAAAATCTGTTTGAGAAAAACGGAATTAAAGTTTATTACTACAATTACCCTTTATAAATTACTTCGTAGAAGCTTCATAAATGATTTTTACTTTAAATGATTTTTTACTTGAAAAAAACATTTTGGTACTATTAATCTTCAGAAATATATATATATATATATATATATATATATATATATATATATATATATATATATATATATATATATTTTACACTCCTGCAATCAATACTACAATGACAAGATTTGGTTAAATAAAGGTCCACCGTTCCCTTAAAATTTCTTTCATATCAAATATAAACTTTTTCTGTTTTTTGCTCTTCTGAGTACTCAGACAGTCCGAAATGCCCTTTTTTAACACTGTTTATCTTGATCAACCCTGGTATGCACTACGGCCATCTGACTTATGCATTACTTCTATAATCAATGTATTTATCATGGATGTGATTATTATCGTTGTTGTGATGTCAATGATTATGCACTGTAAGGACTTTGCCTTAAATAAAAGACTGCCACCCTTTTTATATTTTATGCTTTAATTGTATTTCTTGACTAAATAAAGGCTACTTACAATATATATATATAAAATTAATTTCGTGGGTTCACGGCATCGACGAGGAAGGTCAGACTTGAGTTGTCGCTACACTTATTCAAGTCTTTCTAGGCCAGGCAGTATCTCCTTGTCTCTAGCTCCAGCGTCACTCTGACTAACTTCATCTCTGAATCTCCGAATTCGCGTTTGACGGCTTTATATACCTCCATTGAACGTTCTCGAAATGTCCGGGAAATGTCACCTTTCTTTATTCAGTTACATTCTCAGACTACTACGCGCCTCCGGTCGGCAGCTCCCCTTTTGTAGCTGAAGAACTATTCCGAGAGTTGTCGGTAGCACTTCCGGCCTTTATGTCGCTAGGCGACTGTCTGTCTGTAGCCTTTTAAACCAATTACGTGCACAAACCCCGCGTTGGTTGGTCTTCCCGGAATGTCCACGCACAAAATATTCGCTATCGTACGGGAGACGTTACAGCAAGGCCGGGAAAAAGTGCTAGTTTTCTTTGAAGGAAGGAAGGAGCTTAATAGCACGTGGCTGAACATGCGGTGAATTAACGTCTCGTTGAAGGGGAATTCACCAGAATACGTGTGGCGGATTTTTGTCCTTATCGATGTCTGTCTAAAAGATTTCAAGCGAACAAGTTTCTCCCGATTATAAAAAATCTGTTGTAAAAATCAAAGTTGAATGCACAGATAAAATATTTAATACGCTGCCATTTTGTTCTTTCATATAAGTGCATATCCATCAAAATGTTTTTTATCATTAATGATATGTGTAGATCAACATGTAAAAGTTTTCCGTGTATGGAGGAACAAACTGACCGAGAAATGAATTAGTTATTAGGAAAATTAAGCATTGAATTCCATGAAACATTGTCATATTCAAAATTTGAGATTACTAGTTTTACTCTTTAAGAAGTCACTGCGGATTTTTATAATCGAGTCTGTTCTTTAATTTGAGATTTGTTGAATGTAATGACCGTTGGAATGATAAAAAACTGGATCGTTTTTAATTTGTTTATATTTTAACAAAATTACATTTATCCTCGTCAAGGCATGTTTTTCAATTCGTATTCTTTATTTCACAAATGTGATAACAGTAAACATACATAACTTGAAAACTAAATAAAGAAAGAAATTCTACTATGTCTTTGATAATTATTCAAAATTTTATTTTATACTAGCTGAATACCCGTGCTTCGCTACGGAGTACATTCAAATTAAATACAACGGTTAATGTATGCAATTAATGCCAATATATATATATATATATATATATATATATATATATATATATATATATATATATATATATATAAATCATAACGGATAATTTTATAGACAAATTAATGTACAAGAAAATATTCAAATTAAATAAAACGGTCAATGTATGCAATTAATTTGTATGTTTAATACCCATAAAACATACTAATTAGAATTAAATTCTTAAAAGACTTCCATCTCAATTAGTCTAGTGGTTAAATTTATCTCTTACCGTATTTCAATATTTTTTTGTCAATTTATTTCGTTGTTATGCACGTGACGCAAAATTAATTTAAAGTATCTCAAAAGAAAAAGAAACCACGTGATCAGCATTTAATAAATTAAATTCTAAAAACGAATCTTTAAAAATTCACCAAAAATCAGAAACTGGAGGTAAAGATTCGAAAAAGATTTCGTTTTAAAGGAATTTTCATCATCTTTCTAGTGATATAAATTTTATAACCCTCAAATTATTATTTTAAATGCAAACTTTAAAAAATGTTTAAAAACAACTTAAAAATTCAATTAAAAAATCTAAGGAGAATTTTTCAAAAATCTGTGTATCCCTACACTATAAGAAGAATCTCCATGAAAAATTTTAGCCCTTTAGGTCCAGCGGTTTGGTCTGTCCGTTATCTGTCAGTCAGTTACGGAACTGTTTTATATATATAGATATTTTATTAAAAGTATTGGAGTCGAAGTCCTTTACACAGGTTTAATCCTTTGTTCTATAATTATAACAATTCTGGAGCACGCATAAAAATTTATGCTAATAACCCTTTATGTAGATTAATGATGATATCTAAACCATGCAGGAAAATCCGGAGGATACGGTGGGTAATTGTCACATGCATAATTTAGTACGCCGCACGAAAGTTTCAGATTCGTTTAATGCCAATCATCTTCAACAGCATGCAAAGTCAAAAATATTGCAAAATTAATTTCTAGACATTGTATTTGAATATTAGCTAGTTTTACTATACCGATAACGATTATTTTAATATCCCATGAATATACACGATAACAAATGAGTCGATCATAAATTGAAAGATGTATCATAAATCTTCTAAAAAATATCGATTATCTGGATTCAGAGTCCGGTGAAATATCCGGTACTATGCTAACGCTTATGGATTCCATTTTCTAAAAACGCCGAGAAACGCGTGACTTAAACTCGGGATCAAAATTTAGTACGTAATGAGTTGACATTAAGCATGAAATAATGCATACAAACTGCAAACTTCATGAATAAATTTGCAGCTAAAGATTTTAGTTTTATTTTCATCTACAAAATTCAACATGTAATTAATTCATTATAAACGTAAAATAGCCACATACCATGTATAAAGTTTCCAGGAAAAATTTCAGTAAAATACTCAATTTATTGAAAAAATATTCTACCTCAAAATTTTTGTATTTGTCAAAGAATTTAACACTTTGTCATCAATATATGTCATCAATATTTGTTTTGTTGCTATTGTTTGTAATGCCTCCTGGCCGGCAGTATTCCAGACCAGGCGCATATAGGGGAGCGGCTCCGGTTTATAATGGCACCACAAGGGTCGGAGCCCGATTTAGCCAGGTGCCACCTCAATTTTGATCGAGCAACTCCAAGGGCGACATCTGGGGGGGGGGGGGGGATCGTACTCTCTCCCACTCTATCTGACCTCATAGAGGGACTTCCGGTCTATAGATTTAACGTGCCTATATCCGGCCTAGACACGGAGGTATTTATGTCGCTTGTCGGGATTCGAACCGAGCACTCGAAGCGCCGAAAGCCGATGCGCTACCACTAGGCTACCTTAGGCACAATGTTTGTTATGTTATGGAAATGAAGAGAAAACCTCCCAATGAATTTCTCTCTATGCATTGGGAATCCTCTCCAATTTGTTTTTACACCTTGAAATCAACTAAGCTCGTTCAAGAAATGAAACCGCTCCTCCTGGTAGCCTGTTAAGTGTGGTGACCTTTATACTAGGGAACACGACAACTTGTTAAAATCCATTTTTATTTATTTATTTATTTATTTTTATGCCACTATTACTGCAGAATATCTCGAACCGCGGTTCTTCCAATCTGCAAGTGGTGTGTTAATTCTACTATGCTACCCTTGCGAGGTGTAAAGGTTTCCATTTGAATAGAATTTCAATATCATTATCAGTATTTTTTTTAAACAAATAACATAAAATGTATTCTTAGATACAGTAGACTCCCGTATAACGCGTTAAAAAAAGTGTCACGACTTTATTCTTATAATGGGATTCCCGTACAATGCGCTATTGAATAAAATGCGGGAATATCCCTTTTAAACACTGTACATACATTTTTATTCACTCGGGGTTTTTAACGATTTTGACGAAGTAGTTAACATATGCCCTTTTAGATATCGCGACAAAAACAAAGTTTAAACGGAATATGTATATAAATATAAATAAATAAATAAATAAATAAATAAATAAATATATATATATATATATATATATATATATATATATATATATATATATATATACTTATTTTTGTAAATTTAAAAATTTTTATTTTACATAATAATAGTTTCTCTAACATTTTACCTTAACATCATTCGCGTTATACAAGATTTTTACTTGAACTACACGATTTCCTATAACGCGATTTCATACAATGCGCAACATACAAGGTGCAACCATTAATTTCCAGGTATGATCTAATAACTCCAGAAAATATTACATGAAATAAATACGCATTTAATATGTTTCGAAGTAACTCCCATCTGCCGTAATTCACTTCTCTGCTCGGCTGTATAAGTTTCGGAAACAACTTTTCAAGTCCTCCTTCGGAATGCTCTTTAATGTGGACGTTAACGGTTTCTTGATGGCTTCGACATCCTCAATTCTTGTTCCCTTCAGCAAATTGGCCCAGCATGAGGTCGTGGAGATGCAGCATCTTCCATACTCTCCGAACTTATCACCGGCAGATTTTTTTCGTCTTTCCCAAACTGAAAGATTTGCTGAAGGGAACAAGATTTGAGGATATCGAAGCCATCAAGAAAACGATGACGTCCACATTAAAGAGCATTCCGAAAGAGGACTAGAAAAGTTGTTTCTGAAACTTATACAGCCGAGCACAGAAGAGCATTACGGCAGGTGGGAGTTACTTCGAAACATATTAAATGCGTATGTATTTCATGTAATACACTGCTGGCCATCCAAATTGCAACACCAAGAAAGACAAGAGATATCACAACAAAATTTATTTTGTAGATAACATGTTGAACAAGTATCAAATGATTAAATTTATAGACTTCTGTGAAGTGTGGTTCCTGCCAAAATCAGTAGCCAGAGTAGCCGCCATTGTTGGAGACCAAGGCTGCCACATGCCTCGGCATTGATTCAAAGAGACTTTGGATGAGTTCTTGGAGTACAGCAGACCAAGCAGCTTCCACACGTTGCCAAAGTTGATCTGCTGTGGCAGCTGGGGATGGAATCTGGGTCAATCGTAGATCAACCATGGACCACATGTTTTCTATCGGCGAAAGATCCGGAGAGCGAGGCGGCCAGGGAAGCAATTCAATCTGGCGATTGACGAAGAACCGTTGGACAATGCGTGCCACGTGTGGTCGCGCATTATCCTGTTGAAATATGGCTGTGGGCAAGCCCTGAATGTAAGGAAGGACAACTGGCTCCAACACCTCGGAGATGTAGCGCTGGCTGTTTAAAGTACCGGCAATGCGTACTAGAGTTGTGCGAGAGTGATATCTAATACCGACCCATACCATAATACCCGGTGCAGGACCAGTGTGGCGGTGCATAACGCAGCTGTTCAGCATCCTCTCTTCACGGTGTCTCCAGACTCGAATGCGACCATCGTGGTGTTGCAGACAGAAGCGTGACTCGTCAGTAAAGACAATTTCATTCCATTCTGCCGTCCACATCCTTCTGTCATCACACCATTGGCGGCGGAGACGTCTGTGGTTCTGTGTCAAGGGTAGACAAAGCAATGGACGTCTTGCGGACAGACCACTCTGCTGTAAATGGCGTCGAATGGTACGCGCAGACACTGGATGATGCGTTACAGACTGCATGTGCTGTGCTATGGTTCGTGATGTGACTGAGCGATCTGTCACTGCCATGCGCACAATTTGCCTGTCATCACGTGAAGTGGTGCGCTGAGGTGGATGCGATCGAACACGCCGGTCCGTCGTACCCTCCTGCATCCAACGATCACATATCCGCATTACAGTTGTTTGGTTTCGTCCAACACGACTACCGATTTCCCTGAAAGATAATCCACAATCTCGGTAGGCCACTATCCTTCCTCTGTCGAACTCGGATACTTGATCAAAAGATGATCGCTGTTTTCGACGAGGCATAATTGATCGTTTTTTTGAAAAAACCACAAGAAAAACACAATTGCCGAACTTGAAATCGTCGAAATCTCCAAGCCTTAAATAGCGCTTTGAAGGGGCGCCACAGGCGCGCGTGATGTGCGTCTGCGTTGAAATTCTAATCATTTGCATATCTCACCTCCGCTAATGCATGTTGTAAATTTCATGTTATTTGCATGTTTCCTTCAGGGTGTTGCATTTACAGTGGCCAGCAGTGTATTTTCTGGAGTTATTAGATCAGTCCTGGAAATTAATTTCCGCACCTTCTATTAACCGCGTTATACGGGAGTCTACTGTATTTGAATATTTTTTTCGACGTTGCATGACTACTCTACATTATGAACATTTGTCAAATTTTTGCCTAACCGAGCATTATTGCTCTTTTCAACGGTCGGGTAGCATCGGTAACCGATCTTTTTTCCTTTAAGCATTCCACTGACGTTCTTTGTTTCACCTTATAAAACCGTGAGGTCAACCTGCTTCTTTTGCTACCGAGAGCAGTTATACAGACCTCAGTGCTGCTTCCCATAGAAAGTTGAAAGACGAAAAGTGGTCACAGTTAATAGAATAGAAAAACTAAGCTTGAAGAATAGATGCTCTTAGGCAGAGGAGAATAATTTGAATACACCTCTGTTTTCCACCCTTGTCTGACTTGGGTCACACCAAACTTGATAATTCTTTTTTTCTGGCAGCAAGCCCTCGACTGAATACACTCTGTTCATTGTTTCATTGTTTCAGATCTTAATTCATTGTTACAGACAATATTAACTTATTTATAATGCGTATCAACAGTTTAAATATTATTTTAAATAAAGTTATTATTACTATACAAGTTATTAGTAAATAAATATGAGTTTTAATTACATTAAGTTCAGTTTTTTTTTCAAATATTCAATTTTGTCCGTCGAATGGGAAATGTTTTCCTATTTACTTCTGCGCTTGAGTTAAATTTATTCAAAACTTACAATATATCAATTTCATACACAAATTCCTCATACCTGGTTTTTATCTACAAGTAACGTAGAAAATTCTTCTTTTCATTGTTTTCTTGTTATCACAGAAAGATAGAATTCCTCTGTTGAAATAAGCCTATTTTACCTCCGTGCTTGAGTTAAATTTATCCAAAACTTACAATATATCAATTTCATGCACAAATTAATCACACTCAGTTTTATCTGCAAGTAACGTACAAAATTCTTGTTTTTCGTTGTTTTCTCGTTATGAAAGAAAGATTGCATTTCTCAGTTGAAATGAACTTAATTTACACCCACGCTTGAATTAAATTTTCTCAAAGCTTAAAATATATCAATTTCATACACAAATTCATCACACACGGTTATATCTACAAGTAACGTACAAAATTCTCGTTTTTCGTTCTTTTGACGTTATGAAAGAAAGATTGAATTTCTCAGCTGGAAAAAGCCTACTTTACATCCGCGCTTGAGTTAAATTTGTTCAAAACTTACAATATATCAATTTCATACACAAATTCATCCCACCCGGTTATATCTACAAGTAACGTACAAAATTCTCGCTTTTTGTTCTTTTCTCGTTATGAAAGAAAGATTGAATTTCTCAGTTGAAAACAGCCTACTTTACATTCGCACTTGAGTTAAATTTGTTCAAATCTTACAATATATCAATTTCATACACAAATTCATCACACCCGTTTTATCTACGAGGGACGTACAGAATTCTCGTTTTTCGTTCCTTTCTCGTTATGAAAGAAAGATTGCATTTCTCAGTTGAAAAATGCCTACTTTACATCCGCGCTTGAGTTAAATTTGTTCAAAACTTACAATATATCAATTTAATACACAAATTCATCACACCCATTTTTATGTACAAGTGACGTACAAAATTCTCGTTTTCGTTCTTTTCTCGTTATCAAAGAAAGATTGCATTGCTCAGTTGAAATAAGTCTAATTTATCTCCTGCTTGAGTTAAATTTATTCAAAACTTACACTATATCAATTTCATACACAAATTCGTCACACCCGGATTTTCTCTACAAGTAACGTACAAAATTCTCGTTTTTCGTTCTTTTCTCGTTATGAATGAAAGATTCAATTTCTCAGTCGAAAAGAGCCTACTTTACATCCGCACTTGAGTTAAATTTGTTCAAAACTTACAATATATCAATTTCATACACAAATTCTTCACACCCGGTTTTATCTACAAGTAATGTACAAAATTCTCGTTTTTCGTTCTTTTCTCGTTATCAAAGAAAGATGGCATTTCTCAATCGAAATAAAGATGAAACATAAAAAAATCAACCAATCCGAGATAGATGAATACAGATGTATAGCAAGCATAGGCAGTACCGCATAAAAAAAAATTCTATCTGGGAACATAATACACTTATTTTTTGAAAAAAATTTTGAGTCCCGGACGCATATTATGAAAGACTCACGGTTTGGGCACTCAGTTGGCGGCTTGGCGGTTTGGCGTCTACAGACAGGAACGATTAGTTTAAGGAAGCGAGGATTTCAGATTGCCTGACTGCGCATGCGTGTCAACTTTACATTTCTCGCGTCAAGTTTGCATGTAGAGAAGGTTATTACTTCGAAAGTTGAAATCATATTTTAAAGTCAAGTAAACAATTGAAGTTGTTCTAGATTATAAACAATCAAATTATGACACTAAACATTTACTTATAAGGAGAAAATAACCAGATAGGGTTTATTTATGTTTTATATGAGCTATACATATCTTTTTTTCATATTTATTTAACATTTTCTTGTGTTTCAAACACCTGTATAATACTTTTAACATCTAATGTTTTATAAATTTAATTTTCTCCACATACCTTGTATGTGGAGATGTTCTATAAAATATTCTATAGAATATTTAATGTTCTATAAAATATTTTTATTTATAGTTTTTAATTTCCCTTTCAGTTCTAATAATTGAAATACTAGATTATAAACAATCAAATTATGACACTAAACATTTACTTATAAGGAGAAAATAACCAGATAGGGTTTATTTATGTTTTATATGAGCTATACATATCTTTTTTTCATATTTATTTAACATTTTCTTGTGTTTCAAACACCTGTATAATACTTTTAACATCTAATGTTTTATAAATTTAATTTTCTCCACATACCTTGTATATTAGATTTTCATTATTTAGCAATATTGATACTGTACTGTTATAATTTTACCCTATTAGAGAAGCTTAAAGAATGTTTGCATTAACATTTTTAAAAACGCTTTTTACATACTTTCAAGCATTCCCTCATATCATTCGTTACTTTCTTGAATGCTTGTTACATAGAATATTAATACATTAATTTTAATGAACCTTTTACTAGTTCAGGTTCCATTCTGAAATTTCTTTAGTTGATGCTTTCTTTATTTGACTGATGAGAACTTTTTATAAGTAGAATATGAATTGAAAATCACAAATTCTTTTCTGTCCTTTATACAGTATACAGGATTAAACAGTAAATTTTTTAAAATGAACTATGATTTAAAATTTAACATATACTAAGCAACAATCAATTACTTATGAATATAATATGTAAAAGAGTTAAAAAAGGCTGCTGAATCACATGCAAAATACAGAATATTATTTTTAGATTTATAATAGTACAAAAAGAGTATATAAGCAATGGATATTCATATTTATTAAATTCTAAAAATAACCAATAATTCATTTGTTGGAACAAATAATTTTTGTTTTCTCATTAATCCTATTTTCTTGCGGCCCACAGCAGCTATCCATAAAGTTATATGGCCCTCATCAAATTCCCAGTTGTGCAGACCTGCTCTAAACAGTAATATTATAAAGATATACAGTGATTTCCGCTTATAAGAATCACGTTTGTTACAACTGTTTTTGATTCTTATAAGCGGTTGATTCTTATAGCCGAAATTTAGGTTTTTGGACAAGCACACACACAACTATATACACATATATTAGATAATTTACCATAAAACACTCTTTAATTTACGTTAATTATCTTTTATTAAAATTATTTTTTATAATTTTAAAAATACAACTTAATTTCTAGACCTAAAATTAGATACACATGATTATAGTAAGAGAAGAAAAAAAACCAATATTTGTTACAACATACCTGCTTAACAGTTTTAACATTTCAACTACAGGAGGGGAGCAAGAAAAAGTTTTCTATGGTAGTTTGACGTAATGAAGTATTCAGGAGGCTGTTTATACCTCTTTCAATACCAATAGCTTCAGACGAAGATTAACCATTTAGCTTACGTTTCACGGTTTGATAACGTGCTGAATCTACTAATGTCACATTTGCTTAAGTGATTGTGGACACTTCTCCGCAAAATTTGTTTGTTTCAGGATCCAGGAATCCGCAACCAGGATGTGGGAGGTGGGAAAACAGAGTCCCTGTCTTTCTTTGTCACTGGAGAAAAGTGAAATCGAACCCGTATGGGTAAAGAAGCCCCCAGGTCAAAATAATAGGACAGTGTTGCGCTAAAGCGTTTAAGGGGAAGCTATTATGTTATGTCTAACAAAGAAAGCGATGCATTTTACAAGTGTATTCCATCCCATCTTATCACTCTTTCTTTAAAAACAAATAAAAAAAGAACTTTGTGCCTTTTGAGGGTTTAAGGGGCTTTTTTGGAAAAATGAAAGGAAAGCGAAGAGTGCAAGCTGATTCTTAAAACCGGTGGATTGATTCTTTAAAGCAAAAATTTTAACATGGAAATAATACATTTGTTTTTGTTTTCGCGATATTGATTCTTATAAACAGTTGATTCTTATAACCACTGATCACTACAAGCGGTGGTTACTGTATTTCCCACTAGCTGAGTACCTGTGTTTCGCTACAGAAAACATTCAAATTAAATACAACAGTCAATGTATACAATTAATGCCCATAAATATATATATATATTTATAAAAAAATTGTAACGGATATTTTTATAGACAAAATAATGTAAAGGAAAATATTCAAATTAAATACAACGGTCACTGTATGCAATTATTTGCAAGATATATGAATAATTTCAAAGGGAAAATATGACAGTGTTTAAGTAAAAAGTAACATACTCCAATAGGTATTTAAGTTTATTTGTTAAAATCTACTAGCCAAAAAAGTCCACTGATCAGACACTGCTTTTTAATTTTACAGCAGCACTGAGCAAGTACTCATTTAGCTTAATACACTAATATTTTAGACAACTTTAGTCAGTAAATTAATCATTCACTGAATATTCATATAAAACACATTTTAACCTAGTGATTAAACAGTAAACAATACCTACAAATACTAATTTAAAATTATATTTTGAGAAAGAGCTTTCATAAAAACATGTCACACTTGTGAATATATTTTTCTTGTTTGACGCACATTATAATGAACAATCTGCTAATTAAACCATTTAAAGCGGTAAATAGAAATACATATACTTACATATTAATATGGATGGAAAATATTTAAAACAAAAAAGTTATTCTTATGAATCAATACACACACATATATATATATATATATATATATATATATATATATATATATATATATAAAAATTAGAAGTATAACTTACATCTGTTAGACAATTGATGGAATGCATGCACACCCTATAACCAACACATCCTTTCAGCCGATATGACTGCATGAATATCTGAAAGGGAATAAACTTATTAAATAGAAACATTAACATTTATCATTAAAAATATTTTTTATAAAATTATACATAAATCTGTTCATAGATATAGCACATTCAAATGACACATAACAATTTTTAGCTCCTTTCAGACAATACTCATTGGATAAAGATCTGAAAGGGTAAAAACTCAAATACTATTAATTGTAAAAATTACATCTGTTATATCACGCAGAAGTCAATGCGGTGTACATGCATTCAATAGCTTGAATGCATGTACACCGCATAACCAACACTTCCTTTCAGGCGAGAGGGAAGCTTTTTGCTCGATTTTACGAGTCCTTGGCGTCTTGATATTGCTGTGGGCTGTACTTTAATTCTTTCAGTCTTTTGACCAATTGTTTTCAAAACATATAAACTTTTAAAATCATCCACAGACTCAATTTTTTGAAATATTTTTAAAAGTCTACCAGCACTATTACTTGACATTCCAGAAGAAGCAAGGCTGGCAAGTCTTTCAAATTCTTTTTTAAGTAATTCATTTTGTTGATGGGTAGCCATGGAATGCTTTTGGTTGTCCATTGGCTGATTTCTCCTTTGTTCTTCTGGTTCAAATGGCTCCAACTGGAACACTTCTTGTACTTTTTTTTCATATTCGTGGTCTTCAGCAATTTGAAAATTATTAAAAAAAGCCATTTCAGGGCATTTAGGTCCCAGTGCTAACAATGCCAATTCATGGTGATCCTCTTGCATTATTGGGGGTGCATTTGGCAGTTTTATTTTTTTTAAATTTATCAAAAAACATTGGTGCTTACAAAATGCCCCTGATATCCCAGCAGGACAAGAGCAAGCACCAATATCTATGTTCACTACATAAGTGTTTTCTCCACTCTTGATTGTAAAAGTGCCATCATCAGTTTTTTCAATGTCACTTTCACTGAAATTGCTGCTTTTTCTAATTAATGAGCTGTATAAAATTGCTGGTTGATGCTTTCTTGCATAGGCATAATCTAAAAGCCTTTTGACCAGATATAGCTCCCAAACCGTTATACAGAATTCACATAAAGCAACCACATTGAAGGCTTTTGTGCGGCAGAGAACTATATCTTTCAAAATTCTTATGGATATTTCTGCAAAATTATTCGTATTATTTTGTCGAGTCAGTAAGTCGTTTCTGTGAAATAATACCCATTCGACTTTACGGTTAAAAAAAGCATAAAATCTTTTGACAAAATCAGGATAATTGTGTTTCTCCTTTAAAATATCAGTGGTAGCTTTAACAAGTTCATATTCTGAAGCAGCATACATCACCTAAGAAATAATAAAATTTAAAATTTTTACTTTCATACAATCATCAACAACTTAGAACACAGTAATACTACCTCTAGATATTTTCTCAAATAATAATAATAATTGTTTGCTGTAAATAAATAGTATTGAAACAACTGCCGAAAACGTTAGAAAAATTAAAATTATTTAAAAATTATACATATTGAAATTTTTAATTTAGAGAAAACAGTAGTCTTACTGCTTGAAAAAGTCTCATCAAACGGGGTCTTTCGTCTTTTGGAATGCCATGAGTAAAAAGCCAACGCCACTCAGCTTGAGCAACATGAAATTCACACAACAACTGCCTACTATTTCCCCACACTCTTTTTAAAGCCCCTTTCTCTGTCAAGAATCATCTGTCATGAATATCTGAGGATGCTAAAATTAAAATTATACTTAAGTCAATGTGCTGATGAAAATGCAATTTTAAAAAATCTATAAAGATTAAACATGCATGAAAAATTATACATATATAATAGTTTAAATTTTAAGATGAACAACTTAAAGTAGAACTTAAGTGATTCAATTTTTTTGACTCCTTAATATATTGATAAATTATATTTAAAAAAGTAAAATTACTACATAACTTGCAGTGAAGCTATTTGTTGTACTAAATAAATACATAAAACACATTTTTTTTAAAAACTAATTTAAAATCATTAAGAAAAAGACTTCATAAATTTGTATCTGAAATTCTTACATCATTTCCTCCAAAGCATCGAGGAAAATTCTTTTTTCACTAAGTCAAATGCATTGAAATAGCTTTCCATTGTTTGACTAGGGTGTATCAACACACACAGAGGAAGAGCTCCTACTTTGGTTGCAGCAAGTAAAATAGTCATTGTTGATGACAAACCTTCACAACCAGTAGTTGAGTCAACAAATATCATCTCTTTGGCAAACTGAGACTTTTGAATCCTCTTCATGACAGAGGTAGCAAGAACTATTGCCCAGGTGTCTCCATCTTCATGTATATGAACAGTTGTTCCTAAAAATTATAAATATGTGCATTTGAGAAAAAAATATTTTTCAAAATCATTTGAAAAGCAATGGAAAAAAAATATCAAGTGAAATCTGTATAAGAAAGTAATATTTCTTATTAATTAAAGAAAAATAAGAAACAATAGGCTCTCTCTTACCCAAGAGCCACTGTTGTTAAAATCTTAAGACGACTTAAAAAAGAAATTTAAAAATAAGCAAATACCCCCCCTCTATATCAAGAGTTTACTCTGAAAACCATTTTTCAAATCAGCAAATCTGCAACTCCTTGCAAATCGTTAACTCTATAGATTGACAATGTTTTTATCGTTTTATTTTATTTTTATCCACGTGCAAACTTTGGATATGTTAAAAGCACATAGAGGCTAAATTATAACAGGTTGACCATGTTTCTATTGGTTTATTATTATATTTATTTACTTTTAATATTAAGCACGCAGTTAAAAGCTAAATTAAAATAGGTGGATAATGTTTCTGTTTGTATATTATTATTTAATTATAAAATATTTTGTTTTGCTTAGAATTGGTTTGCGTGAGAATCAAAATCTTTATAAAGACCTTGGACACTGCTAGCTAAGACGTAGTCCTGCGTCAAAATAACAAATTAATAGAATCATATTTTTTATTTAGTATTGCCTATTGGGGTACTGTGAAAAATCACTGTGAATTGTTGAAAAATCTAACAAGAGGAAAGTAATGTTTTTTTAAATAATTAGCTATTCAGTAAACTTTAACTTGCAATACTGTTAGTATTCTTTTTCAAAGAACTGAAATTATAATGTAGAGTTATATTTTTACAGAAATAATAAGAATAATATTTTTTAAAGTATAAAACCCAAAGCATTAAAAAATTAATAATTTAGAAAAATAATATACACTTAATCACCATTTGCTTCATAGAAAGGAATCTTTTCTTTCAACTTTTCAAATGGATTTATTAAAGATCCTAAATTGGTTTGTCTCCAGCAATCATGCAAATACTGAACTTGATTAACGGTCGGATTTATTGCAGCATTAGCCAGACTTTTAAAATCTTCATTGATTAAAAAATTATTTTCATTTAGTCTTATGGCTTCAGCTGGGGTCATTCCATTCGAAAAATAGTCAAAAAAACACTCTTTAACATGCAGGAGAAAAAAAATTATAATATAATGGATAATAATACCTATTAGTAATATATACAAGAAAAAATGTAATTTTAGAAAAATAATTTGAAATATAATATTACCTCATCATTTACTCGTAACATTCTTAAGGCTTCAGCAGAAGTTGTGCTGTGTGTATGATCCATTTCTATTTTAATTACAGATCTTAGTGGAGGTTTCTGGCGGAGATAAATGTCTTTCTTAACAGTATCTTTTGTAACATTTTTTATTACTATTTGGAGCTTTGCTTTGCATTCAGCGTTCCTTGTTGATTCTAAATTCTTTTTATTCTTCTTAGAATGTTGGCAAATCCATTTCTTTGAAAAACTAAATCTAAAATAAGATAAATACAGCTTTAATAATATAAACTCCAAAAGTTAAATTTGTTACTTCATATTTTGCAAAGTCAACGAAAAAAAAAAAGATGATTCAATTATAAATCTATGTTATTAGTTTATTTTTCCAGTAGATAGCATCACTAAAATTAAAGAAAATCAGATTAAAAAATCATACAAATTACTCAAGTGCAAAAAATTTTTGCAGTCTATTTCAATAAATACGAATAAATTCAATTTTAAGAATCAAATCCAATCTATTTCAATTTAATATAAATGTATTATATATTCATGTATTACGCTATATACATGTATAAATATGCTATGTATAAATATATTTACATCCAAATATAATCATTCAGACATTACGAAATCAAATACAGTCAGAAGTGAAAGAATGTTTTCACTTCTTCGTTACCGCACTCTTTGTGTTTTAATTCAATTATCCAAAAAAATTTCAACAATAAACAAAATATTTACCTCTGAAAGTTAGAAGAGCTTCTGTATATAATCCACGCTGTGCTTGTAATTTCTGAGAACACATTCTTGAACTTTTCTGCGCCATCTTTCGAGATTATATCAGCCCGCAAAATAATTTCTTTTGGGCATGACACTTTCTCATTTAAAACGGCTGAAGGAAAGTAATCTTTCAATTTAGGCAATACTGCAGTTTTAAAATTTAGAATTGCGTTCTCGGACATTGTCTGGGATATTTAGATAAGATTGTCTAAGAATACCTAACCGCACCGAACGGCGATTGGAGATAGAACTGAGGCAACCCTTATACTTTTCGCCAAACCGCTAAGCAAGTGCCAAGCCGCCAACTGAGTGCCCAAACCGTGAGTCTTTCATAATATGCGTCCCGGACCTCCTTAAAATACTTTTGTTCTTCCTCTACTAGCATTCATGAAGCATATTGTATCACATAATTACTGGAATATAGATAAAAGTTAAACAGAGCAAACTCAAACGTTAGAAATTCTGTTTCATTAAGACCACATTATGCTTCTGGCATTGTTTTCTCTCCTGGGATGATGTGGATGATTGCATGAGGGTTCATTATGGAACAAGAATATGGTTGCCCTGCCGATGCTTTTTTCTAACTTGCTTCGGGAGCGTCACGAGATTCTTATGAAAAGGATATTGAAAAAAAAAACTCGTTTTCAAAGGTGGAAAAAAATATCCGGAAGAAATCATTAAGAACAGCAAAAGAACACGGGAGTTATTATTGTAGCAATTAAGGGGTTCAAGATAGGTTCATCTCGCGTTGGAGACATCCTTGTATACAACGATACAAGCCATTGTGCACGGAACATTTGGTAAGGCATCGGGAGATACGTGTCTCCAGTTATCTTCAGCATTGTACAGATTATTCCTCGACTTACAACCGAGATAGGGACCGAGATATTGGTCGTAAGTTGATTTGGTCGTAAGTCGAGTTTCAAACAATTTTTTTTGTTGTATATGTACATACATATATTTTTTACTTTCATACATACATACGTAATTTAAAATACATTGCACTGTATTTATAAGGCTTAAAATATTCTTCGCCATCACTACTGATTATGTTAGTACAATCCAACGGTTCAGAATTTGCTGTAGAAGATACGTTGCAAGTTTTTTTTTAACGAAGTTATCCAAGCTAGTTTTTTTATAGTCATGTAATAATATAGGTATGTACTGTACATTCAAGGAACAATATTTTTGAGAAAAATATAAAAATAAGTAAAAAATAAATAAAAATTTCCGTCGTATGAGCGAGTGGTCGTAAGTCGAGGAATACCTGTAAATGTAATATTACCAATATCGATGCAGTTGTCAATCGATGAAAAAATTTCTTGTTTCAGTCAGATATGCTCGAAAACCAATTAGAAATGGCTGCGTATTTTACTCCCGGAAAAAGTTTAGAATTGTCAATAAAAGGGTAGAGAAGATATATTGTTTGAATGCACACTGTGTGTATTCAAACTTCACCAGAGAAGAGACTTATTGCTGCCCGTCTTACATAACAGAGAGGGCAAGGTGTTTACTGTTTACACTACAGCACTGAAACTTTTCCGTCAAATATCGTAACATGGGTAATGAAGTGACAGGAATGACATGATAGTCTCCATGATCGGTTTAGTAGGACGCGGTAGCCTAGTTGGCAAGAGCAGCGGGCCAGTGATCTGAACGTCCCTGGTTCGGTGCTCGTCGCTGCAAATCTACCACCGTGTTCACTAATGGTGGCCGGGGCACGTAAAATAGGACGTGGCTACAATGTCCTTCAAGTTCTCAAATTTACCTCTGGAGGTGCGGGGTCAAGTGTTCCGGTCTCGCCACTTGACTCGGTTCAAAATTACGGGACCGGTCATTTAGCCAAGTCGAATTCCGACACGTTGTGGTGCTAATTCAAAACAGGAGCTGCACCTTCATCGCCCATAGCCTTCGGAACTTGATCTGATGTTACTGTCGGTCAAGGGGCATGAGCAATAACAACAACAACGATCGGTTTATGGACACTACTGCGTCATTCGTAGCACCGTGCTATTTTTTCCCCCATACTTCCCGATCAAGAAATTACTTAGTTCTGTCTCTTTCAATCTTAGTAAAGTGTGAAATCCAATTCACTGTAGCCATCTCATACTCCAATAACTCGTAAATTGTGAGATAAGAACCAGCTTGCTCTTTTCAGAGAAAAGGACCCTCTGCTGATTCCATAAAAAGCAAAGATACAGGTGGTAATCAAAATAATGGAACCACCTATCAATATTAGTGGTGTTTATGAATGTGCTTCGTATTCTTTAAAAAACAAGTCTGGCAACCGGTATTTTTTTATATAATATAGTGTATGTATTATTCTACTGTCAGGTAGCAGTAATGAAGTTAAGGGCATCGTGCTTTTGGAGGAACAGCGTAAAATGTCAAACCTTGCAGACCTTGCGAAAACTGCAAATTGTTGGAGCGCGTTTAAATTGGAGTATCTGTTACTGCAACCCCCAGGCTAATGGATGTTTTTCAAGTCCTGATAGCATATAGAGTGCACGGAATAACATCCTTTTCCAAACAGAATAGTGGACGAAAGGGAGAGCTGAGTGAAAGAGACGGATGAGGTATTGAAGCGGATTGTGACACGAAGAAAAAAAACAACTGCAACCAAAATGACCGAAGAGCTCAATCGGCATCTGCATGTTCTGGTATCAACCATTAGAGGTAGAAGGGAACTTTACAAACAAAGCATTTACGGAAGAGTAGTTATTTCCAAGCCACTTGTAATAGATGCCAATACAAATATCGTCCACAATGGTGCCACGAGCGCAAATCCTGATCGAGTAATATGTCGAAAAACGGCATTAAGTCCGACGAATCATTGTTCACATTGTTGCTGGCAACAGGACGTGCGTATGTCTGGAGAACACCTACACAAGCGTAAGATTCTGGCTGTCTCATCTCAATTGTCAATCATGGAGGTAGATCTATCAGGGTTTGGGATGGCATCTCATGGTTTTTCTTCAGGCCCTATTGTAACCCTAAAAGGGAGATTGAATGAGAAGGAGTATGTCGAAATTTTAGCTCACTAGTCCATCCTATGGTGCAAACATTGTTTCTTGCAGGAGATGGCATTCTCCGGTATGATAATACCCCTATACATACAGCTAAATCTATCAAGTCTTGGTTTGAAGAGCATGAAAAGTAAGTCCAATATCCTATCTTGCCCTGTATAATCGGATAGATAAAGGTATCGATATCCACCACAGCATCTCTACAGGAATTTTCATGATTTTTCCCTGAAGAATGGTATAATATATTCTTAACCACTATTTATGACTTGCATAATCCAATTCCGAGGTGAATCAGGTGGTATTACAGGGCAAAGGTGATTCTGCCCCGTATTAATAAAGGTTTGCATGATGTTTCTTAGTGTTTCCATTATTTTGATAACCACCTGTATAATGCTTCCATTTTCTTTCATAAAATGAAAAAAGGGAATAGATTTGGTGCTGTGCGGTCATCTTTATTCCAGACATTTCTTAGGTATTCTTTGAATTTTTTAAAAAACAGAGATTGCATTTACAGATGTTTAGTTATGCAGAGTTTTTATTACTTATGATTCTTTTACATGCCGTACATTTAATCACCCTCCCTGTTCAAGTTTTATATATTTTCTTAAATGCCAGCAGAATTCTGAAGATTTTAGACAGGGTACTTGTATGGGTAGATTCCTTTCGATATACGCTTGAAAAAGTGAGTTAAAGTTTTTCTGACGTGTTCTAACGTAAATGTTGCAAATAAATTTTAGACGAGAGTGAAACTAATGTATATATATAAAACAGTTCCGTAACTGACTGACTGACTGACTGAGAGATAACGCACAGACGAAACCGCTGGACCTAAAGGGCTGATATTTTGTACGGCGATTCTTCTTATATTGTAGGGATGCACTAAGAAATATGTTTGAAAAATTCTTAGATTTTTTAAAATAAAATTTTAAAGCTGTTTTTGTAACTTTTTTTAAGTTAGTATTTAAAATAATAATCTGAGGGTTATAAAATTTATATCACGAGAAAGATCATGAAAATTCCCTTAAAATGAAATCTTTTTCGAATCTGTACCTCCATTTTTTGAATTTTAGTGAATTTTTAAATATTAATTTTTGAATCTAATTTATTAAATGCTGATCATGTGGTTTCTTTTCTTTTTGTGATACTTTAAATTAATTTTGCGTCACGTGGATAACAACGAAAGAAATGGAAAAAAAAATAAATTACGTTAAAAGATAAAATTTAACCACTAGACTAATGGAGATGGAAGTTTTTTAAGGTTAATTGAAATTAGTATGTTTTATGGATATTAAACATACAAATTAATTGCATACATTGACAGTTGTATTTAATTTGAATATTTTCTTCTACATTATTTTGTCTATAAAAATATCCGTTGCGATTTTTTTATAAATATATTTTTGTTTTTTGGGCATTAATTGCATACATTCACCGTTGTATTTAGTTTGAATGTGCTACGTAGCGAAGCACGGGTATTCAGCTAGTAGGCATATAAAGTACGTTTACTGACCAAGAATGCGATCTCTTGTATTTTACGTCATTTATAGTTTTACCTGGCCTGAAAATATACTAAAATTCGTCAACTCTAAAAGAAGAGACTCTCAGGATAGAAAACAATTAAAAGAAATTTGTAAAGTTTGTAACAATAGTTATTAATTTTAACACAATTTTAAAGTGTCTGATTCATAAAAGAATGAAACCGAACAAATGGAGATTGTTAGTTAAAATTATTAACGCTTCTGGACATTCCCACAAAAGATTAGGAAAACACAATTTATAAATGTATTACAGTCGAAGCCCGTTAACGAACTTCAAGTGACCAAAAGTTTTGTTCGCTTTATCCGGTGGTTCGCTATATCTGAACCGCTAAGAAAAATGCCAGATTTCACAAACTGTATAACTCATTAGTTGCAATGTGTATTCAATAATGATGTATTAAAAATGATAAAATCTATTAAAAAATTATCATTAATGAATTAAATCTACTAAAATCTATTACATTAAACTGACACAATACTAATTAAATTACGTACAATAGGAAAATGGCGAGACCAAAATTTTCGTTCGTTATATCCGTGAGTTCGTTATATACCGGGTTCGCTATAACGGGGTTCGACTGTATTAAGGGGGTCCAGGACACAAAATTTGTCGAATTTTCGAAAATTTTTTTATTGCATTAAATTTTTTTTGTTCTTTTACGCTTAAAATGACGTTTAAATCATGTTTCTATCTTAATTAGAACAGGATAATTTTTTTTTTTTTTTCAACATTCTAATAGTAGCCGATCGTTGTTTAAACCTGTAAGTGCGTTTTTCTGCATGATGGGTTTTTTCCCCATTTCCCGTCTTTAAATTGTTATAAATCAAGAACCGTTAAAGATAAATAGTTGACACTTGGAACATGTCTTTTTCAACTATTTTACTTTAATTTTTATTCAGCAAATCTGAAAAAAATATTTACTTTTGAAAATATGATTTTTTTAAAAATAAGTTACATAATTTTTTTTGTAATTTTTTAATCTAAATATTTTTAATTTCTTTAAAATTTAATATTTCAAAAAATGCTGAATCAAAATTAAAACTTATATATTTACGTTTAATTAAAGGAAAAAAATTTGAAATTCGGCAAATAATATTTCGAGTTATAAAGATTTTAAATTTCCCCCCTTTTATTAAAAATTAAAAATTTAAAAGTTTTTAAAAACTTTTTGAGAAATTTTATTATGTGATTTTGTTTACAAATTATATGCTTGACCATCACAAAAAAAATTCAAAATTTTAACTCAATAAATAAAACTTTTTTTTTAAATGTGTCCCGGACCCCCTTAAGATGATGCATTTATAAACTGATGTATTATTAAGACGGTTTGTCTAACACAATACTATTCTGGCATATGCTCCTCTGAAGTTTTCCAAAAATTTATAGTTGGACATAAATTTTAATAACTGACTTTGAGAAGATATGTCAAATGATTACCGGTTAATGTATTGGAAAAGACAAAGAATAGCGATCGTGTTCCTGCAAAAGAAAGTCCTTTGACATCCCGCCGTGTTTATCGAATGGTTGCGCAATCGAAATCTGAGGCCAAATAATTCACGAAAACAATGAACCTGGATTCTGTTACGTCGCCGATCACCGGAGACAAAGACTCGGGGAGAAGGGTTGAAGCACTATTGACTCTGACAACCTGTAATGACCAGTAATGGATGTTTATAGGCAACAGTCCGCTCGTGTCCAGAATCTTTAATGGACCGCGTTTTGAGGGGATGTTAGAATTCTGCGCAAGGCCCCAAACCTCTCGCAACAATAAGGACAAACCATTCTATGGCAACGGAGATTGTTCAGGGCTGCTGTTGAACGCCCATGAACTTGAAAGTTCGAGGACCACTAAGGGCCATTAAGCATTTTGTAAGTGGGTACTTATTTTAACATGTTGGGACAAATGAATTCACACGAGAAGAGAGATTTCTCACATTAATTTTGTCCCGCAATTAAAAGCAAAATAAAAACAAAGGAGCAATTTCAGCTTCTCTCCAGTTTTGCTCAAGTACGTTACAGTGTTTCGAAATAAAAGTTTAATATTTTTTTTAAGTATAAAACTTTATAAATAAATAAATAAATAAATGTTCTAGAAATAAATACTTAAAAAAATTATGATATACATTATTCAGAAAGATTAGAAAGGAGATATCTCTTTTTTGTTTCAATTATTTGTAGACTCATTATTGTGTTAGAATAAACGTACCTACACATTTACAGTAGGCGTGTTTATTCAAAATACCATAGTGATAATGAATACAGCTAAAGATATATTAAAGGTAGTTTAGTTTAAAACATTATAAATTAATCATTCGTGAAAATCATACGGCGTGCCCTAGATTACATTTCTCAAATTCCTCAGGTCATAAACGATATGCAAATTCATTTTTACTTGAGTGCGGAACCTCATATGTGATGAGCTAAGCCAATGCATTCTAAAGAATATATAGGGTTGTTAGTGAATGCGTGATGAAGGTACGCATGCTAGAGTTTCTTGAATTCGACATCGCGTTTATGAACAGATCTAATGAAGCATTTTAGTTGGCTTTATAAAAAAGCTGCTTACTTCTTTCAGTGCTTGCAACAACCCTTTTCAAAAGGCCAAATAATTGAAACTAACCTTTATTCTTTAAAAAAATTAAATAGCTTTAAATAACTTAGCTGCAAATTAAATGAATTAATTTACTCATATAGTGTTTAAAGCCATTTACTTATTATAACAAATTAACTTTTTAAAATTCATGTTTAAATACTTTTCATTTTAATTTAGTTGAATACATGCATTCTGTCTTAGAATTCTAAAATATATGTTTGTAATAAAATACAATTTTTAATTCGTTATATATATTTATATCTTGAATGATTATAGATTACGTTTGAAATATCTTTTGTATGAGAAATGATGCACTAAAAATCAATTTTGTTATAGATATAAATATTCTGAGTGTGTTATCACATTGAAAGTTGCTAGTTCAGAAATTAAATCACGTCTTAAATTTTATCTTAATTTAAAATCGTTGGAAATATTTTTAATAGTTTATTCCATTAATGTATATTAAGGATAAAGCATGTTTTTAATATTCATGACATATACGCCTGCATCAGTAAAGTAGATGAGATAACTATAAATCCATTTCATAAATTTCATATTTCCATTATATATCTTTTCAAAAGTGAAAGGTATGAATTTTTTAACTGAGGAATTCATGAATCATATTGAATGACTACTGATAAAAAATGCCTCATAAATTACAGTTTATAATTGTTTTCTCGAATTTGATGTGAAATTGTTTTAGTTATTAACATTTTACGACGTAACCTCTGTGAGAGCACATTCTTACACGTGCTAAACGAAATAAAAATTCAAATTATGCCTCTAATTTGCTTATGCCACCTGTGACATCTCTTCTTTGAACATAACAAATGTTATTATACAATTCTTTTCTTTCTTTTAAACTTTCTTTTCTTTTGCATAAAAACATTAAGTTTTCATTTTGATCCACAAGCGTCCGCATTAAAAAAAAAGAAAGAAAAAATAACACCGAGAAATTTTACATTGGTATGAACAGCCACTGTCGTTATTTTTTCTCGTTTACTTAATTAGCCACGGATTAACGTCATTAATTCGGATTTGTGACACCGTGTAAAGTACCACGAGATCCACTTTATGCTTCTAATTGTTTTTTATGCATTTTTTCGCCTAAGAAAGCTATTCGTCATCTGCCAGCATGGCCTTGATTGCAGATGTGAAGGTCTTTGCTCGAACCCGCTAAAATACTGAAAGAGTTATGATAATACTGGTACAAGTATAAGTGAAACTGAAGCTGTTAAAGTGTAGACAGCCAAAAGAGGTACGATGATGAATACGAAACAAGAGATAAGCAAATCCACGATGGAAGAAATGATGGAGAAATAATGTAAAATTAGCTTTAGTGTCACAACTGGCTTTAGGATATATTTAGTAGGAAATATTCCTCAGAACTAGTTTGAAACTTAGTTCTAAGGAATATTAAATATTTCTTAGAACTTAGTTTCAAACTAGTCGTTGCCGAGGTAGATTTATTCATTTTCCTCATTTGAACGTACCCCATTTGAAAGCTTGTACTATATCCCATTTGAAAGTTTGTACTTTATTTATATGCAGAAAAAAGCAAAATGTTAGAAAAAAATACAATAAATGTATCAATTAAGATGTAACTAATAACAGTGAACAGTGATGCATTTTTAAAAATTTTCTTTTCGTCGAAATTTAGTCTCAAAAGTTTCATCAGTATAGTATGAGATTTTAAATCGTCATTCTAGGTGTGTGGTTGCTTAATTAAATTAATTAATTGGTTAATTAATAATATTATTTTATTTTTAGGGGGAGGGGCTCAACTTATTTTAGTTGAAGAGAGTTCTAGATTAAGGACAAACCTATCAATCTACTAGAGTACTGGATTTTATTTTAGTTTCTAAACTTGCAAATCCATCACGAAACATAATTTTTCTGATATCACAATTCTTTAATCTGAAAGGGAAAATTCTACATCTTAATAATGCCTTAAAAAGTTTTACTATTGGAACTTACTGCTTAATCAGTTAAAGCTTTTCGTAATACATTATAAATGAATGATTAAGTTACAGAACTCATTACTTCATACGGTAATGCTTAAAGTATATTTCTTTAACAAATTTACAATTTATCGCAATACTTAGTTTTAAGGGATTACGATTGAATTATGTTATGTGTAACAGAAATCAAAATAGCAAAAGTCTATGCTATATCAGTGGAAATTTTCGACTGATTCAGGAACCATCCACAGTAGTATTGTTTAAAATGATGGTTTAAAAAAAATCTCAGTTCTGCAATTGACAGAACACGTATTCTAAATTACAGTTAGAGGTCAAATATTTGACCAATCTGATGTTTATCAAGCTTTACTCATTAGTAAGAAACTGGAAATAATTAAGGACCTGATTTGAGATCCTTATAATTTTTCAGCCTTCAAAAATATGGTAGTTGTAATACGCGTTTGTCGAGGGTATAATGCATAAAAATACTAAATAAAACAAAATGCTTTTTTTTATTTGATCAGAAAAGGTATCTATAGAATTAATTTGAGAGGTGAACTTCCATTAGTTAAAGTTTTTTGTGGAAGAAGGTTTATATGTTTAAAGCGGTTTATCACTTGACATTGTAAATATTCTTTCCCAAAGTTAAGCCATGGGGAATTTTCTTTTCTCATCACAGATTAGAAAATGAATACATTTGAAATCAGTTTTCGTCATTTGAAAAGAGATTTGTAAATGCGATGCAGGTTTTTTTTTCAAAAATCTTTTTATATTAATCCTTTCAAAAAAACAATTTTAATTTTTTTAGAAATGGGCATCAATAATGGACAAATGTTGAAAAGACAAGTACCTACCGCGTTAGAAAAAAATATATTGTTTTCTCCCTTATCTATATTTTTTACAATTACGCACATGCGCAGTTGTCAACACTATATGACGAGCATAGAAACAGCACTATATGACGAGCATAGAAACAGCACTATATGACGAGAATAAATGACAATGGCCTCGATTAATAACTATTTATCTGGCCTTAAGGAATCAAACGGCCACTACGTAATAACTTAAATAGGCCTAACTAATCTAAGATCAAATTTGCACATTCAAACACTTATTTGACAGTTTAAGATTTAACTGAGCATGACTACTTTCGCGTTATCTTTATTTTCAGACGCGAATCTATTAAAATTCAGTTGGTTAAATTCCCTGACGTGGCTAACAATTAGCTTTGGAAATTGCTCCTTAACCTTGTTTTTCGTCCCGTCAAGTCTCAACACGTAAGAATTAAGGCTTTTCCCCCTCTTAACATAATGTCACTGAAGAATACAACTCTGATTCGTATCTCAATGCGTCAATTAATCACATGAATAAATTTATTGCTAGTGCCGTGTGATGCTAGTACCGCATTTAATTCATTCTTAGAATTCATTTCCGGTTTATTTCCTTGAGACCAAGTTCTTTCGCAGTTCCGGAGAATAGTTTGTTTAAATAGTTTAATCGGAGAAGATGTGCAAATATTTTAATCCTTGGTCTTTTGAATTGGATGGGAAATGTTTTAGTTCGCCAACTTAAACCTGTCTGTTGATGGTACTTTTTGCCGGTTCAGCTGAATATATAAATCTTTTTCATAGATGATTTCAATGTAAATCCTTTACCTTTATGCGAAATAATCCTGAATTCTATTAATTTTTCATATTAGTATTGCCAATACAAATAATTCAGCAGCCAAAATTTACTCCCCTTTACAGGATTGTGCCAATTAGTCACAGTGACAAGGGACGCTTTCAGGTACGCCGTATGACGTTACTGATGCAACGATGTAGAAAATGTCTGTTTTAGGCACTTTAGATTAACCTTATACTTTGTTTAGACACCGGATCACCACACGGCAACAACATTATACAATGAACATAAATGACAATTTGTGATGTGAATGCTGTGATCTGAATTGGCCCAGTGCCTTCACTGTGACTTTACATTTAGACACCGAGTAACTAGGATGTTTTCAGTTACGTCGCATAACTTTATTTCATTGCTGCATATATATATATACAGAGGCTGTTCACACATTTTTTAGACGATGTATATTGTATTCACAAAACTAAATTACATAAAATTCTTGTGTTTTAAATGTTCTGTTTGACATCCCTTATTCGGAACTATCTTTCAACACCGCAATTTCCAGGATAATAATGCCTTTTGAAGTGTCAGAAGAGGTTTTCTATCCCATTCCTCCTGAACAGCTTTCCAGAGTCCTGTAAGGGTTTTGGAACGACGTTTGGATAATGCAGATTTTAAAAGTCCGAAAGCACAAAAATCCATAGGTGATACATCGGGAGATTTAGTAGGGATATCAGTGAAGGGTATGGCCTTGATACCAGTTTTTTGTTCCATTTCTTTTAGGAAATTTACAGTGGATTTTGATGTGTGACTGCTAGCTTTGTTCTGATGGAGTCTCACAGATTGATGGCACTGTGTGTAAAGCGATGGTATTTCATTCAGAAAAATTGGCAATAAAATATGTTCCTGATAGTATTTGGAGTTAATCTTGACATTTGTTTCCACTCTCTTTATTTTTAACTTGCCATTATAAGAAAAACCAGCAACAATCAGGAATCCCTTAGCAAAACTTTCTTTCGATTCTTTGAACCATGTACTTAAATTTTTTCTTCCCTTTTATGATAATAAATGGCTCTTTTTTGTTGCAGTCATTTAAATACACCCATGATTCATGTATTGTGACAATTGTTTTCCATTTTTCTTTGGATAAGTGTTTCTCATATAGAATTCTGCAGCGTGTCCTGCGTTCAGCGATATGATTTGGAAGAAGTTCATGCACATTGCGTTTTTTCGCTTTCTTAAGATTTAAATCAACGTTTATCATTTTGTTTACAGTGGACACCGAGCATTTTAATGATTTTGCAACTGTCCTTTGACTAGGGGGATTTTCTTTTAACATTAAACAACGTACCTTTGCAATAGTCGAAGATGTCCGTTTTTTCCTTGGATACTTGTTTGGAATTTTTGTCCCAATTGAGGCTCCAATTTGACGTTTTTTTCCTTTCTTGTTGACGATATTACCTATCGACGCTTTAGATATCACAAAACCATGACTCTCGCATCGTTATTGGATAACGGAGTATGCATATTTCTCTTCGGAAAGAGCATAAATGTAGCCTTCGAAACACTGCTTTGTTAAAAACGCCATTTTGAATAAAAACAAAACTTTCAAGCCGCAGACGATAATTTTGACTTTTAAAAACATAATACAATTGCAATTATTTCTTTTGCAGCAAACGATTTTTTATTACCGCTTACCAAAGTCGTCAAAAAAATGTGCGAACGGCCTGTATATATATATATATATATATATATATATATATATATCTGTGGCTTGGTACAAGAAGTGCCTAAGTCAGTTTTTTTTCCAAAATAACTTTGTTTGCTTACGTCTCTTTAAAAAAATATTATTTTCGATGTAAGAAGTACCCAAGTCTGTCCGATTCTTTAAAAGTGTTTTCTAAACCATTGTACAGACTTGGGTACTTCTTACATTGAAAATAAAAAATTTTTAAACAGACGTAAGCAAATAAAGTTATTTTGGAAAAAACTGACTTAGGCACTTCTTGTACCAAGCCACACACACACACACACACACACACATATATATATATATATATATATATATATATATATATATATATATATATATATATACAGTGGAATCTCGATCGATCGTTTTCCCGTATTTATCGTTCATTTCAATCGGTCCCTTGAAAAACGATAGATCGAGATTCCACTGTATATATAAACCCAAGCCCACTGCGGAGAAGCTCACAACGCCACTATACCATGTGGCCGGCTATTGCAAGAATATTGTAATGTCTGTTTTAGGCACCTTAGTTTAGCGTAATACCATGTAACGACACCGCACGGTGACAGCACCATATAACGAGCCTAAATGACAGTTTTTTTAAAGTATTGAATATAATTTGAATTGTCCTTGTGCCTTCAGTGGGATGTTACAAAAAAACTTCACAAGGTGGCCTGAATGCGGGTAGGGAACTTTATCACAGTAGTGATGTGACATTTATTTATTTACCATTCTTTAAGAAAAAGCTGAGAAGGAGGAAATTTACACGATTTTTTCATCTATCATCATTTAACAGTCTAGTGGTATCTTTTCTATTTACATGAAAGACTTGTTTGAAATTTAGTTGAGAGTAGATTCTAAACTTAAGAAGGCGCATCGCACGTCTTCAGTAAACACGTTTAGCTACAGGGAAATTTTCTCTCAGTGATTTTCAAATGATAAATTTATAAACGCATATCTTTCAAATTTTGAAGGTGGGGCTTGTGGCGGTCCAGTGGTACAGCGCGCTGGTTTTCGGTGCCGAGGGTGCTCGGATCGAATCCTAGCGTCGCGCCACGAAAAATGCCTCTGTTCGTGTCGTCCCTTCATAGGGGGTAATGCTGTCCGCCTATATGGTGCCCCCACAATAAAATGGGCAGTGAAATTGCGGCGTAGTATAGGTGAATGTCTCACGACAAGTGCCTCCGCATTGGAAAAAAAAAATTTTTTTTAAGGTAGTCTTTTAAATAAATAGCGTATAGTTTGTAAATTTTTTTTTTCAGTAATTTATTTTTCTAGAGAATTAACTATTGATATTGATCGGTACAAAATTCAATCTGTTAGTTTTTAATTAAATTAAAACTTTTTTTTCAAAATGTCCGCATTGCATTTTAAGATGTCATTTCTAATGCTGGAAACATTAACCAAAAATATGCCTTTTGCCAAACCTGTGATTAGACAAGTTCTCCATAGCTTTACATGGAGATTGGAGATCTGTGATTTCAACTTAACTTAGCGCCGCTTTAGGATGAAAATATATTTATATTAAGGTTTTCCTTTTCAAATGCATTCTTTTTGTAGACAGTCACTGAAGAGGAAAAGCTACGTTAAAAGGACTCCGCACTCAATATCCCGCATGAAAATCAAACTAAAATGCTTTTCATTTCTTGTGTGGACAAGATCAGAGGTACGCAAACTGTTTGTCACGACCCAAATGAAAAAATTGTAGGGATCGCGGATTGTTTGAAGTAATTTTGTCATATTGAATAATTTAATTAAAAACATGCTTTAAATTTTTTATAATTACATGCTTTTAATATCTTTATATATTTTTATGTGTTATAAAGAGATCTGACCCTTAAATAAGGTGTCAAACAGTTTTACCAAAAACAAGTGCAGGTGGATTATAAGCGGGAAAAATTTTTTAATTGCTGTTATGCAAAATAAATAGGTATCCAAAATATACAGATTCTTTATTTTCTTATTTTTTTTCTTTGTTAACATTTTAATAATTTTTTAGAAATTGTTTCTCCCCAAAAATATTTTCATTGGGGTCGAGTGGTTTTTTATTTAAAGGAAGTGGGTCGCAGTCGAAAAAAGTTTGCGCACCACAGGACAAGATCAATGGTGCTCAAACGTTTTTCGACCACGACACACTTTCTGTGAATAAAATATCAATCGACCCCTAATGAATATTTCTGGTATTGTCAGATTTAAAAAAAAATTAGGAAATTGTTAACAAAATATAGAATATTTTTAAAAATTACTGAACTGTAGATTTTGTATACATATTTACTTCGCATAACAATTA